>KK114118.1:534062-569525 GCA_000611955.2 Stegodyphus mimosarum | reverse complement strand
ATATATATATATATATATTAATCAAACACATTTCCTATATAGCATTTTGTTTCAGAGCTGTGGCATTCAGATTTATTGCAAATGTTCAAGGTATTTTCCAGAGTTTCGATAAAAGGAAAATATAATAACATTTGAGCAGAAAAAATTTACATTACAGATTTTTAGTATTTAAACGTGAGAATAAAGAAAAAGGTGAGTTCCTTAAAATGTTTGCCATTTGAAAAGATTACAGAAGGAAATCTCGAATGAAAGTTATCAATAGCTTTCTTAAATTGGGCTATTGAAACCGATTGCTTGATATCACGGTATTCGGTTTTTTATATGGATTGTAATGTCGAATGGCAATAAGCCAGACTATAGAGGGGAAAAGCAAGTCATAAGGAAAAGAGATTAAGGAAACCGCATGTATGGCACGAACACTATAGTGACGTCTGAGCACATGCAGGATTTCGCCTTTTGAATGTGAAGGGGCTCCATCTTGCTGAAACTATTTGTCGCAAATTCAGTGTTCGTAGCAGATATCAGGATTGAACCTTTTTTTCAAGAAATCTATGTAGCATTCCGAAAAGGTACTAAACCACTAACTGAAGCCTTCAGCAAGTTTTTGATCACAACGATAAAAGAAAATCATGAAAGCACGGCTTTCGGTTGAATATCGGTACATTTTATCTCAAAAAGATTTCTAACAAAAATAACCAGACTTCTAAAATAAGTTTCTTTTGGGTCTCTGCTCAAGTGCACAAAATTGGACGAAACTAACACCGCCGTTTGCCGAATTCTTCAAATAGCAGGTTAACGAGACCTTATATATTCCTGATTAGTCCATCTTTAGCTCTCGAAATATAAATAGTATCACTCACTATATTAATTTTTTTAGGATACACCTAAATTATTTATCGGACAATAAAAGCATATCCTATTCCGCAACGATTTCAAATTTATAACAAATTATTTATGTACCGTTTCATTTATGATAATGTCTTCATATTTGATGAGAGTTCTTAAATGTATAGTTTGTGCTTGCGAAATATAGTGTAACACTTTGTTCTAGCTCAAAGAGAGAATAATATTCATGATTTCGAAGTGCATATTTAAAACCTTGGGTAGTACTAGTTCAAAGAAGCAGGAAACAATTATACACATTTTAAAACTTTCCTTTTGTTCAATTATATGCAGCGCATAAATATGGCTGATAGTACTTATTAAAGCGTACGTGGCGAAGGAAGTGAAATGGATAAAAAATAATTATATATGATTCAGTAATGTACGTTCCTTTTGTTGTCATGAAAAGCGACATTGTTGATTCAAAATAGAAGGAAAAGAGTTTTCAATTCGATTTACAAAATGGTTTGGAGATGTTCTTTGTTGTTCTCTTTCTATCGATTATAATTTACTGCGTTAATCTGACATTTTGTAAATAGCTGTAGATAAAAAACTGCACGCAAATAGAACTTCTTAGAGACTTGGAATTTCGGTTTCATCGACTACAATGGATTTCCTACTATAAATTTCATTTCGCTTTCTCAGTGACAGTGTTTTCATTTCTTTTCGCTTCGCTATGAATTTTTGAGAGAAGTTTGGTAACGGTTTGGTTTATTTAATTATGGCAAAGTATTCGAAAGTTATCTGCTAAGGGAAGAGATACCTTCGTGGTGGACTTTCTAAGAGAAACTCTTTCGTATACACGTTACATATGGGGAAAACCACAGAAACGCTTATGCAGCCAGCCAGTTCGCCAGGATTCGAACTCTGCACCGAACTACCAGTGTTCATCGAATTTACCACTCGGCCGCTGGTGGGCCCTTGTTCGAGAGAAGAAAGTTGTGCATTTTCTTGGAAGGCTCAATAATTTTATTTTATATGTGAGATATAATAAGGGGGGAAATTTATATAAACAGAAGAAAGACGAAAGACTCAATAGCTGAGAAGCGTTCTGAGATTTGACAGAGGCTATGTCGTATCATTTCTTTCAGATTTGTCAGACTGCATGGCAAGATTGCCCATCTTTGGCCAGGGAAAAAAATCATGTATTTGCTTTAATTGAGCCACTCGATGCAGCTGTTTTTACATCATGATTTCATGTGAAGCGAGATAAAATTTGTATATTTTCATTAAATAAATATTTAAAATAATTATTCTTTACGCATTTATTTTAACTTTCGGTACTGTATTTTTCTTGGCCTTGTATATTAACAGTGTTCTGCTTAAATTTTTAACTTTGTAGAGACATTAGGTATTTTTTGAAAGCAGGAGCGATAAAAAATGAGCAGTGCTCACTCGAAACAGGACCTCTCGAATACGCGCCGAGCGTGCTGACCATTACACCACGAAGGCATGCTAAGAAGGCGGGAGAAATATCTTATACTTTTTAAGGCAGCATTGTGCTTAATATTCATGTCTCATTGTCAGTGTTTAGATAGTGCATAATTGTAACCAGTTTTTATATTTTATAGCTTTCCTTAAGACATCTTTGCTTAAGACATCCTGCTTAAGACCTTTAAGACATCTTTGCGTCTAGTATTTATATTTCCTTGTCAAGTGGAAATTTTTATTTTCTAAATTTTTATTGTAATTGTTTTTTTATTTTTTTAAGTACTCTTGTGTTTAATTTTGTGCACATAATTCAGTGTTTGTAATATCATAATATTTGGTGTTAATGCTGTGTTATATATTATTATTATATTGCTTAGGATGCAGCATTTTTTTATGCTGTTACTGTGCTTAAGTAATTAGAGTGCACCACATCTCTGAAAGCCGCTCTTGGTAATGAAATTATAGGCCACGCACACATAAAACAGTCATCTTTAGATACTTCTTAGATCAGGTGTCAATTTCTGATATCCCACCAGATGAAGGTAAACGCAAATGTTCTCCAATAAGCTCTATTTCGTACACTATGGTGTCGGAAAAAGCCTCGGCGACAATTTGCGAATCACATAATGTGCTAGTATCTCCGCTGTAGTGCAAATTAAAACTAAACTTCAATGCTATAGATTATAGAACTTCATTAAACTGTAGGGCTTCATTAAACATAGATATCCAAGACTTAGCAGGACAGCAAAATCAGCTGCGCAGAACGCCTGCATTACGCTCACGAAAGGACTCCTTGTTTTTACAGCAAAGGAGTGAAGTGGAAATTATGCAATGCTATGTAGATCCTGCTCTAGGTTGTCGACGAAGACATCTGGCCTGAAGCATACAGAAGGTCTAATGTTTCTCAGCCTGACGTCGTAAAATATAATAAACACGGAACCATTCCACTCTTTCACAGTAGAACTTTTGGCTGTATTAAAGTTTATGTAGCGTTCAGGATAAACGAGAGCGCTAAAGAGGCTGCTCTGGGGAGTTTCCTGGAGACCCCCTGTATCCAGGGTTCTAGAAAAATTAGTGTTAAATTAATTTATAAACTTTACCTTACAGAATGGAAACATAAATGGTGGAACTCTGAAAAGCGATCTAAGTATATTTCGAAGTTAAACATTTTTCGCAAGAAAGAAAATCTACTAAATTGAATGATTTTGAAGTAGATCAATTTTTGACCGGACACGGGCGCTTCCCAGTATATCTCTCCAGATTTAAACTTTAAGCTAATAATATTGTTTGAACTGTGGAGAGATGGGGCATGCTCAGCACTTCCTCGAGAGATGCTTATTATTTCAGAATCTGAAAAATGAGTTTAAAATTATATTTTTAACCTTTATTGAATTTAAAAATCTTTGTCGATTAATTATGAAATCTATTAACAGTGAGCACCGTGTAGTTGGCGTTCTTCTTTAGGGTTGCTTATATTTTACATTTACATTCGTGTTTGTTTTTGTACATTTCGTACAGCCATTTGAAGGTAGTGTATAAAAGATTAAATGACCATGGACTCCGAATTAAAGTTTCCAAATCCACCTTTTTTACACAAGAAATAGAATTGTTCGGTTATTAAATTATTCCTCAAGGATCACGACCTTTACCTGACAAAGTCCAAACTGTCCATATTGTTAATTACAAACTTTCAACAACTGTCCACGAACTCAGAATATTCTGAGGCCTTGTTAATTTTCATCTACGATATTTAAAAAAATGCATCAATAAACCAATCTCTCCTATATGACTACCTTAAAGTAGCTCAGGAAAAAGATGAACGAAAAATTCAGTGGGCAGGTGAGCTAAGTAACAATTTTAGCGATGAAAAGATGATTTAGTCAATACAACACTCTTATCATTTTCGAATCATGAACTACTTCTGTCATTATACACTCTTAGACAAAAATAAAAACAACGAAATTAGAAGACCAAATCAATGACTTGTAAGAAGGAGTTATCCGAATGGGACGAAAATCGGTAGAAGTGATGTACATGTACAGAAAAACAGATTACAGTTTGAGAAAAATTGGATGATTTATTGAAGTGATAGGGCTTTACATAGTGAAAAAGTCAGTAACGCGTTTGTCCACCTCTGGCCCTTATGCAAGCAGTTATTCGGCTTGGCATCGATTGACAGAGGTTGCGGATGTCTTCCCGGGGGATATCGTGCCAAATTCTGTCCAAATGGTGCGTTAGATCGTCAACATCCTGAGCTGGTTGGAAGCCCTGCCCATAATGCTCCAAACGTGCTCAATAGGAGAGAGATACGGCGATCTTGCTGGCCAAGGTAATGTTCGGGAAGCAATAGGGCAAGCAGTAGAAACATGTGCAGTGTGTGGGCGGGCATTATCTTGCTGAAATGTAAGCCCATGGTGGCGTGACATGAAGGGCAAGACAACGGGCCTTAGAACTTCGTCGACGTACCTCTGTGCTGTAAGGTTGTGACGGATGACAACCAAACTATGAAATGAAATGGCACCCCAGACCATCACTCCTGGTTGTCGGCCTGTTTGCCGGAAGACAGTCAGGGGCGTCTCCAAACTCGCCTTCGCTGGTCATCGGGGCTCAGTTCAAAGCGGGACTCATCACTGAAGACTGTTCTACTTCAGTTAATGACATTCCAGTGTGAAAGAGCCCGACGCCACTGCAAACGGGCTTGACTTTGTACAGAGGTCAATGGTAGTCGGTGCAAGGGGTGCCGGGACCTCAGCCCTCTTTCTGTGAGCCGTCTATGAATGGTTCTTGCGGTCACTGAAGCACAAGTTGCACGTACAGTTGATGATAATGATGCATCTGAGACTGTGAGTGCCGCTCTGACGATTACTCGGTCTTCACGTTCTGTCGTTTGTCTAGGCCTACCGCTTCCTTCTTGACACTGTGTGCGGCCATGGTTCACCCATTCCTGCCAACATCGTCTAATTGTGACATCGCTCCTGTTCAAATGTCGAGCTATTCGCCAACAAGACAACCGGCTTCTTTAAGCCCAACTACACGACCTTTCTGAAATTCTGACATCTGCGCATATCGTTCGCGCACCTGTATGCAAGGCATAGTTACTGTTTACCAGAGTACACGGAATGAAATTCGTAAAGAATTTATGACCCGGAATCGCAATTTCTCCTCTTAAATATGCTTCCAGTTAAGCAGATCAGATGCGCTGTAGCGACAAGCGTTCATTCATTGGCAGCCAAAATGTAAAATTTTGCGTTTTCTGTCGAAACGTGTATGCATATAAATTTGTGTCCAATTTGCTTTATATCTTCTCGGTGTATCGAGGTGCGTCTTTTTTTTTGTCTAAGAGTGTATATAGATGCTTCAGACTCAACGATTGGAGCAGTACTTCTAAAATTTAAAAATAAGGGATGGAAACTTATTGCATTTTATTCCAAAAAACTAAACGAAGGACAAAAGCATTACAGTACTTACGGTAGAGAGTTACTAGGAATTTGCCTCTCCATCAAACACTTCAAATTTTTACTGGAAGGAAATAACATTTAAAATATTCACAGACCATAAATCCATCTTAAACCATAATCTTTGCATTTAAATAAAAGCCAGGAAGAGCATCACCTTGTCAGCTCAAGACATTTGCAATACATCTCTCAATTTTCAACTGATATACAGCACATAGAAAGCCGAGACAACAGCGTTGTAGGTACTTTATCTAGAGTTGAAGAAATTTCTTTGATTGACTATGATAAAATTGCATATGAAGAAATTATGTATAAAGAATTGGAAAATTTGAAGACATCAACAATTTTCCTGAACTTCAAGTAGTATCCATTACTTTCTGGGAAGTCTTTGTGGTGTGTAACTTCAACGAATAATATCAGGCCATATAGCTATGACAGCTATCGCAAGAAAATATTTCGTCAAATGTATAACGCAGCCTATCCTGGCATTAAATCATCTGTAAAGCTCTATCCTCTAAATTTATTTGGCCAAGTATCTGTAAACACGTGCTGCTTTGGACTCGATCTTGCATGGCTTGTTAAAAAAGTAAAATTAATCGGCACATAAAATCAAGTTTCGGTGATTTAAACTGCCTTCAGAAAGATTTTCTGACTTGCAGATTGATCTCATTAGACCCCTACCACCATTAAATGGGAATATTTGCTATCTCACGTGCATTGACCGGTACTCTAACTGGATGGAAGTGATTAAGCTTAACATTTCAGCAGACACAGTTTCCAAAGCATTTTATCCTAACTGGATTTCAAGATTTGGTACGTCATGTCGCCTAGTCACAGATCGTAGAGCACAGTTTAGTTCAAATTTGTTCACCAACCTATAAAAATGTGTGGAATAAAAATGGCTACATACAACGGCTTACCATCCCCAAGCTAATGGGAAGGTAGATCGCACTTATGGCATAAAATAGCCTGGCCTGGAGTGAAACACTTCCAGCTGTTCTTCTTCGCCTAAGCACAGCTATGCAAGAAGACTCTGCATACACCATTGCTCAAATGGTTTATGGACAAAATATGCGATTACCTGGAGAATGTTTCCAAGACAGCGCACACCATCTGATATTTTTGTCAAGCAGATAAAAAAACTATGCAACAAAATGGACCAAGAAGAGTATCCGATAAATATGTCCAAAATATTCGTCCCTAAAGACTTGAAAACAACATCACATGTGTTTATTAGCAAAGATAGAGTTAAAAAGCGATTAGAATCTCCTTACTATGGTCCATTTCAAGTAGTTGACAGAAATGAAAATATTGTACTGTAAAAAATGAATCACAAAGATCTTACAGTGTCTATTGATACATTAAAGTCTGCATATTTCTTACAAATACCAGACGTTACTACGGAGCAATCAACAACGTCAGTAAGACAGAACGCAAGAACTGGACCCCCGTCCTGAGCACACAAGGGTCTACCTCTCGGGGATGAGTGTGTCCAAGCTCCTGAGACCCCTTCAACGGCGGCGCAGACTCCATGGTCCCTGCCCGGCTTTATACAAAGCATGGGACAAGAAAGAAAAACCGTTGCAAAATACGAAATACAAAAAAAGGACACATAATCATCTTTGCCTCCGGGCACCACTCCATTGGCATCGATAGTAATCTTGATGCTTTGTACACTCTGTCAGTCCCCGTCACTGGGAGTGAGGGGGCCAAACCCCCCGATGACTAGGTTGGTACTCCGATCAAGCTTCACCACAGACAGAGGAACGAACACGACAGTACCAGTACGGTCCCTGCCAAGCCCGAACCAACCTTAGAATGAACTAGTGTTCTAGTCCTGTGAAGTCGACTTATATAACCCCGTGGTTGAGACTGCCTAAGTACAGATCCTAGCCAGTACTTCCCAGGAATTCTCCTGAGTCAAGCCCCAGGGGGAAATTTTCGTCAATAAGACAACCTATCAAACCTCCAACACACTTACCTTCTAAAATTAAAAGCTTTCTGCAAAGCAGTCGCATATAAGACGGACAATAAAAACCCCCTGTGCGATTTCGGGATCAGCATTTACATATATCTATAACAGTTTTTGTAAATAGTGTGTCTTGAAGGTAATAATATGCTGTACCTTAACTTAGTTACTGGGACGGGAGAATTGTTGTGGCTTTAACTTACGCAGAAATTTTAAATAATGTTTAATATCGTTTATTTGCTTTTTGTTGTTTTTGGAATGGCAACGAAAAGATTATTCAATTTTGTTGTTCTAAAAATTGTTCATGGTTGCTAAGAGCTTTAATAAAGATTATTTTCGACTTAAAATGTGGATTAAATATACTTAAAGAAACGGAGTTCTAATTACAAAGATTAATTTGGAGTCAGGAGCCAATATAGTAACATATTACAGAAAATTATTCCGTAGAGTATGTTTTAACGAAAAGAAATGGTCATAATGTTTCTGTGACATGCATAACCTTTACATAAAATGCATTCTTTCAAACTATTTCAAAGCAAGATAGCATAAAAGTATTATCTATTTGAAATATACACTGAGAAAAGTTTGGGTCAACATGCAATCTAATAATATAATACTGATACATTCTCAACAATGAATGTTCTAATATAAATTAATTTACACCAAAGTTCTTGCTTATTTCATTATTTATTTCGACAGTTTTTTTTCTTTCAGGACATTACGTCCCTATGACGGCCACCATGAGTTATATAATCAGTCGTTAACTATTGTTGACAAACGGTGTCAGAATGTACTGATCAAGGCAGGTTTAGTGATAATTATATTTTACATTAATACGCATGAAAACTTAGTTACCTCTTTGCGGTTGTCAGGACATGATAAATATATCATAATGGCGGTGTTTGAGCTGTAAAAAGGATGTTCATGTGGTATATATGACACACATTTTTAGTTTGATCGCACTTTTAAAACAAGAATTACATATTCATATAAACATTGATTGAAAATATATACCATTTAAATGCTGTTAGAAAGTAAAAGGCAAAATTTAGAAGCCAAATATTTGGCTAAATGCTATGGTACTATTTCTAAGCTAGAATTTATAAGAGTTTTAACATATAGGGAAAAGATCAGTCGTTTATCAAAATTTTTCGGATCGGATCGACTGTGGTTCCTGTTGACTGGAACAACTGTATAGAAGTCGGGGTCCAAGCTGCAAAAATAATTACCAAAAAAGAATTATAATTGTTCTCAAATCGCTCAAGAACACAATCATCTACTATTGCAGTGATTTAATTTGTTGTCTAACTCACGTTTCATTTAAGTAGGAAAATATGGTTTTTTAAAATGACAGTAAATAGTCACATTCTGCAGTCGAAGTGAAAGCAACAGCTCAAGTTAACATTTCCTCATAAAAATGAAATACTTGTTTTTTCCCTTTAGTTGAGGTTGAAACTTTAATTAAATTCGAGGCAAGAAAAAAGTAGCCTTTTCAACCACATTATAGATGTACTCACGACGACTCGTGAGCCTAACGAAATAATTTGCGTGCATTTTAAAATGATACATATAGTAATAAATCGTTATACAAGGCTATATCAAGAGGGAAGCCGGAAAAATTTTTGGTATGTAAGAAGCTAACTCTGAATTTCAATAACATATTTGCGTGAAGAATGAATATTTATTTCTTGAAGTACTTTTGTTCAATCAAGCAGTGTTCTGAATACAAGTTTAGGATTCTGAAATGAAAAGTATTACTTTTGAAGATAACTGACTGTTTTAAGGTAAATGCTCTCTTTTTTCAGTTTATACCTGCTATATAGCATCTGATATTGTCATCATTATTGCACAAATTTGTTACCTTTCAGACACTGAATTTCACTCAGAATGCTATTAAAATGCAAATTTTTATATCAACATTTGATTAATTTGTTGAGAAATGTTTTTGATAATTTGTATTTTTTCAATTGACATTGAGCAAATAACTATTTTTTATTCTTATAGAAACTTTCGTTTGATTTTACTGTATTGACCGTTATTATTCTGACCAATGGTTTTTCCTTATTTAGGCACGGAGAGCGAAATAAGTAGACCGAAGAATTATTTATTCTAAATTTATTAATTTTTTAAATCCGTCGTAGTTTTCAGAAAGCGAATTTTGTACCTGAACAAAATAAAAAGTATTGCCACTTGGGAAAATATTGTTTATAAGTTTCATGCGCAAGCGATCGCGTAAAATAAATGCGCAGTTTAAGTGTAGATTATTTAATTTTTTTACGTAAGTGTAGATATCTGAAAATGGTTTTAATTTTCGTTGAGATAATATTGTAGCAATTTTTTTCTACCATTAGGCCTTCCCATCTTAAATGTACTCTCTGTACATTTAAACTGACTGTGTATGAAGTGAACTGAATCTGTATATTTAAAATGATGTACTGTAAATCAATCGAAACCATGGAACGGTAAAAGAAAGTATGACACAGCAAGAAAATCTTGGAACTGACTTAAGAATATAAAATGTAGGTAAAAAATTATATTTATTTTAGAAATAAAAGTTAAGACAACGAAAACAAATGAAACAAACTTATCTTTTTTTCCCTCATAAAGACAGTAAAAGTGCTACTAAGCATACTTAGGGTAGCAGCTTAATATTTTTCGAGGTAATAGGTTGAAATTTGTAGTTTTCAGATTGCAATTTTTTGAAAACATTTTTATTCGATTTATAATTTTAAATCTTGCAAGCATGGTTGGTTAGTCGAAAGACATTATTTATCATTTCTATTATCTTTCCAACGAAAGAAAAATCAATTGTTTCACTTTTATTCGCGATCTTGTATTAATTTCTGAAATAATGCAACTTTTTACGTACTCATTATATTCTTGATCATTTTGGAATTTTTCTTGTTCCAGCCATGCTTTGTTATACTGCGCTATGATTTCAGTTACTTCTTTATGCATTAATTATATGTCCTTGAATTTTTTTCAGCTGAATCCAGTCTATACCTTACACCGTTTATTGTTTTTGTTGCATTTTCAACAAAAGTTTTCAATTTCATTAAAGATGTTATTTTTAAAAGTTCTTTTCATTTTATTTTAAATAGTAATTCATACGCGAATATAT
This sequence comes from Stegodyphus mimosarum, assembly GCA_000611955.2. NCBI lineage: Eukaryota > Metazoa > Arthropoda > Arachnida > Araneae > Eresidae > Stegodyphus > Stegodyphus mimosarum. The sequence continues at coordinate 558,667 of KK114118.1, read as the reverse complement.
TTAAAGCGTATGTTGATTAATGTTTGCTTTCATTTCTATTTTAGGAAAATATGACAACAAGTATGGAACAATTTAAGGATCTTCTTTTCGCAGGAGGTAATGTTAGTTTCATTGAAATCAGTTCTGTTCAATATAATGTTCTATTATTTTTTGCTTTATTATATCTTTAAAAAATTAAAGTAATATCATGAAAATCATTTATCATGTTTAAGATTATCAAGTCAATAATTACTAATTAAACATTAATTTATCCTGTTTAAAATCTTTAAAATTCTGTACATTAAAATCCATTTACAAGAACTTACTTATAGCAGTATAGGGTTGGACGAAATCCATGATTTAATCAGAATTGTATTTTATTCATTTAATTGATAGTTTTTATTTCTAATTACAACGAGTAAGTTTTGTAAAACGACAACACAAGACTTCTCCATATTTTACAACAAAAACCTTCGTCTGAAAGTTGGCTTCAGGTGGAATATGCACTTCAACGGTTAGAAACAATCGCTTTATGACATTAGTAGCTAAGATTGATAATATAATTTTACATCATTAATACTATCACAATACCCGATATTTCCCATTAACTGCGCTTAGCGTTCTATATGTCTTTACATCTAATATGTGAATTTTCCATATTATTTTATTACTATAAAAGATTCTAGCTACTTTGATAGTCTTTAGTAGCTAAAATACTTAAGAACAGTTTAGCGACTAAGCGTTTACTTCTAAGGATTCAATAACAAGTTCAAAGAAGGTTTAAATTATCCTTTTATTCAACTCAAGAATATTCACAGTTGGCCCGTTTCGAGCTTACAGGAAGCTTAAGCTTGGGCTTAAGATAAAAAATAAGAAACTAATCTAATGCTAACTAAATTAAAGACAGCCGAAGGTGCACAATCATAACTATTTGAAGTTGGCCCTTAGTATGACCACCGGCGATTACTAGCAGGCATGTAAAAATATGACCGAATGGCAAAGATGAGACTTAAATCAACGACGTGGCCAGAAGGCAGAACATACTGTATTAAGAACTTTTAAGTTCTTCTACTGAAATGACAGAGACTTTCCTTTAAATCTTTCCTCCTTAGACTTTCCTTCCTTCAACCTCATTAACATACATCGCGATGCTGAATTAAAATAACCCCTACATCTATAATAAAAATCAAAGAAATTAAAAATAGCGTTCAAGTCAAATTTACATTGGGGGACTTATTTTTCAAACCCCGCAATGTGTAAACTATTCTCCTTATGATAAATAAACACTTTGTCGTGACTATTCTAAACAGCACACAAAACGTCGACATAAAATTTCTCATGCCACAATTCCATCGAAATACATTTTTGCATTAGAAATGGTTTGTTGTACGCATGTCTATAAACTGAAGACAATACATCTACAGCATTTTGAAGCTGATGTGCTTGTAGACATTACGGTAAAAAGAACAAAAGCAAATTTCCGAGAGTTTCTTAAAATTGAATATTTTTAATATTAGAAATAATAAACAGCTTGAAAAAGGCATGTTTTCTTTAACTTTTTTGACTAAAATTAATCTTAATTTTACTATGAGGCAAATCAATCACAAAAGTATGTAATTAAAAGTACATACATTTTGTTTTCAGAAATATTGTACATATCAGTTGTACAATAAATAATGTACCATAAACGTATATATGCGTTTTCGCTTGATGTGATAATTTTCTTTTTTTTTAACTTAAAATATTAAACTTTGGGAAGTAAAAAAGGTTAAACGTAGTGCTACATCACATAACATTGGTTAAGTTTTATGCACGTACTTTTATCTCTGAAATTACTATTATTTTCCTTTTAATATGAGTTTGGCAATTGTAGTGATAATAGATAATTTTATGAACACAGTTTTAACATTGTAAACGCTAGAATTGGGGAAAAAAAGAATTTTTCAAATCGCTCTCGTGTAAAACAAATTTCAGTTAGTAAAAATATTAATTATGCTTTAATTTGTTAAATATAAAACATCCTAATGTAAGGCATTTTCTCTTTCCTTAGCACGTGCTTTCGTGGTGTAATCGAAAAGAATATGCGCGTAACAATCAGAAGTTCGGGAATTCGAGTTTTAGCAACACCTCCTAACAAAAGCAAATCCTCCTCTTCTGTTAGGAGGCATCAAACCATACATGATCGTACAGGACCATCACGTCCTTTAAAATCTTGAATTATTCGACCTAAATCCCAGAGGAGCTTAGATTTAGTTGTTCCTTCAAGTAAAACTATATCACCAATTTTAAGATTTTTCTTAGTTTCGAGTGTACCGAAGAAATGAGCATTTCTTAAATCAAGAAGATATTGATGTTTCCATTTTTTTCCAAAACTGTTTTATAAGTGTTGTCTGATATTCCTTTCGTTTTATTAGACTTTTCTCTTGTTGGAGAGCTACTCAGGATCTCAGCAAAGTTGTATGGATATTCATCCTAATGTCCGATCAATAGAAAATCAGCCTGTGAAAGTGGTTCAGGTTCATGTAAATAATTGTAAACGCACGTCAGAGGACGTCTACTCACAATATTTTCCACGTCTGTCACTACAGTCATAAATTTTTCAAAATTCAGTTGAGCTCTGCCTAATATCTTTTTCAAAGGTTCCTTAATGTTTTTCATCAGGCGTTCGCAAAAAGCTCCCCACCATGGAGCAAGTTCTACGATAAATATCCAAGTCAAGCCTTCATTTCCTAGAAAATTTTGAAAGTCTGCTTCTTTAATTATGCTGTAAAAGTAGTGTAAATCTTTGGCAGCATATTTGAAAGTCTTCGCGTTGTCTGAATAAAAGGTGCGACAGTTTCCTCTTCTCGAGATGAAACATCTGAGAGCCAAAATTAATTCATTTGCAGACATATTGGAAATAAATTCCAGATGTAACGCTCGTGTAACTGCGCACGTAAACAAAACGATGTATGATTTCTAAATGTCATTTCCAGACTTGATGTAAACCGGACCTGTGAAGTCCACCCCTGTAACATAGAACGGTGGAGTTTCAACAATTCGATCTTTAGGGTAACTGAGCTGTCATTTGCTTGGCTGGTTTTACTGCATATTTTGGACATATTAAACAGTTCCCTGGGGCTTTCTTCACCAACTGGGGCCTTTAGGAATCCAAAATTTCTGCCTTAGTTTCGCTGAAGTTACTGCAACTCCTGCGTGAAGAACTTTATTATGTTCCCTTTTTACAATTAATTCAGTAAATTTGGAATCTTTAGGAAGAACTGGATGCTTTTCGTCAACTGTATATTTGGTTTCTTCTAATCTTCCCTTAATTCGAAGAATTTTATTTTCATCAAGAAACGGCGCTAAGCTGAATATATTAGAGCTTGCAGAAATTGATTTGTTAGATTAAAGAGCCTTAATTTCAGGTTTGAAGAAATCCATCTAAGCTTTACGAACACAAAATATTTCAGCGTCTTGAATTTCAGAAGCACTTAATGTGCCACTATTAGCAGGTAGTTTTCTTGCCCTAGCAACGAAACGTTTAATCCGTGCCCCAATTCTGAGAAATTTCAGTGCATTACTGAATTTTGTCACATCCACATAGCTGATCATCTTGTTTCACAACAATGTCATAAACAGATGTAACATACTCCGTAGTAAGATACTATAGAGTTCTAGTGGTTCATAATTTTCAATGTCAAAATTCTGTTGAAATGGCCAGTTTATATATTGGCCTTGTAACCATTCTGGTCCAAACCACCAAAGTGAACAAGTTTTCAGAGAATTTACGCTTAAACTTCTGGTTAATAAATCAGCGGGATTTTTTTTACCGCTACAATGTTTCCAGTTATGGAGACTTGTCAAGGCTTGAATTTCTGCAACCCTATTAGAGACAAAAGGTTTCCATTTGCTAGAAGATCCTTTGATCCAATGTAATACGATTTGCGAATCTGTCCACTAATATATCTGTTGACAAATGTGATTAAATAATTTAGTTAGATATTTTGCTAGTCTAGCTGCCGTCACTGCTTCCATCAATTCTAATCGGGGTAATGTTAAGCTTTTAAGAGTAGCTACTCTGGTCCTCGATAAGATGAAACTCGTTTTGATTTCACCAAATTTATTTGTATATCTGAAATATGCTACACTGTATCGCAGAATATATGTAAGGAAATGTCACTATTTTGTTTATCAACATTTTGAAAGTATTTTTTATTTATGGATATTTCTTGCAAATGAATTATTTCTGCAAGCCACTTCTTAAATTCAGTTTCAATATCATTTGGAAGCTGTTCGTCCCAATCAAGACCTTTTATCCATATCTGCTGTAGCAGGATTTTAATTCTAATCACAAATGGGTATATAAATAAAGTTGGATCATAAATTTTAGCAGCAACCTGTAACACTGTTCTTTTAGTATATAATACACACCTAGTTGAAGATGATTCTAAAGATTTTAAATCTAGTTTAATAGCGGCATTTTCTATATCCCAATCAAGACCTAACATTTTAGCTTGCGCAAAGAAATCATTCATTGATAAACCGCATGTCTTTTAACCACATGTCTTTCAACTCCTTAGAATTGGAATTAAACTTAAGTAGCTTCATACTCGAGTGCTTTAAAATTATAACTGCGTCAGATGACAACTGGTATACTTTTTCTACTGTACTTGTTCCATAATATAAATCATCGACATATAAAGACGAATTTAATATTGCACAACTTTCCGGTTTTTTAGTAATGTATTTTTTAATATGATATTTTATTGTAGCTGCTAGACTGAATGAACTGGTAGTAATACCAAATGGTAAGCGTTTCATGTTCATAATTCTGAACGATTCGCTGTTGTCATTATGATGCCAAAGAAATTTTAAATATTTGCGATCTTCCTCAGCAATACTTATCATTAGAAATGCTTTTTCTACATCAGCGGAAAAAGCGGTATTGTGTTCTCGAAATTTCAGAATGACATCTATGTTAGGATTTAAATTAGGTCCAACTTGTAACAAATCATTTAAGGATTTAGACTCTTCTCCTTTACATGACGCATCGAAAACAATTCTAACATGAGAAGTTTCTTTATCTGGTCTTATCCCTACTCTATGGGGCATACCTGATTCGAGATCTTTATTTTGATTTATTTCAACAATTCCGTCATCGAGTTGCTGTTCAATTATTTTTGCATATTCTTTACGCATCTTTGTATCCTTATGCAATCTGTCTCTCAAAATCTCAAAACATTTCTTTGCAATATGAAAATTATTATTTAATTCATCAGGGCTAGATTTCCAAAGTAATTTAGTTTGACATCTTCCCTTATCAAAGGATAAAGAGTTTTCAAATTGATCAATTATTTGTTTATCTTTAACAGACAATTCTACGCTTTCTTCTGAAATACCAGTTGAGTCTAATTCCCAAAATACTCTTAGGTCATTCATTATCGTAATATTTTGTAAACAAACTTCCGCTTTACCAAATTTTGAACCCGCAACTACTCATCCAAAGACAGTTTTTAATGCACCTAAATGTTTGTTTATTACGAGTTTTTTATCTAAGATAAATTTCCAAAACATATACGATCCTATTAGCATTTCAACATCCAAATATTGAGCTGTAATTTATGACTAGCCATGAATTCTGATACTTGTTTATCTGGAGGGGAAGTTATGACGTCAGTAATGTTTGGGATAGCGAGAGTTTCGATTTTAATTGAATACTGCGTATTATTTCTAACTTTGATTCCAAATTCTACCACTGAATACTTCTTCTCTGCAGCGTACTACATTCCGAAGGAATAGCCTGATAATAATTCATAGCGAATAGGTTTTAACTTACGCGTATTCGCTAAATGTTCACTGCAAAACCTTCGTTGACTTCCATTATCAAGTAGAAGCCTAGTCACTTTAAAATTAAATTCTGAATCTTCAACAAGTGCACATGTTTATAAATAAACATTTTTGGAACATGCCATACTTGCATTACTGTGAAACTGAACGGACAGTTTCAGAATTAGAATTATTAAACACTTGAGTTTCCTTAGCAGTACGATTTAAATTCAATGATTCTTTACTTTTGTCCTCAGTATTATTCGTTTGATTAATGTTATTATTTCGGTTATTACCCAGGCAAATGGAACTATGATGACTTTCGCTTTTGCACTTGAAACAAGAAAGTTTATTTCAACAGTGTTTACTAATGTGGTACATTTTGAAACATTCGAAACAACGTTGAATCATGTGGTGCTGAAGAGAAAATACATGCGGACTGCGTCATATTGAATTCCATTGCTGATGGTGTACTTTTATGAATTCCTTTCATAAAAGTGTTTCGATTTTGAAGCTTTTCTGCATTCGGATTACTAGTTTTTCCTAATGGTGTTTGAAGTTTTGTTTCGTGTTCATTTGAATGTTTGTTGTGTGTCAAAAATAAGGTTTTATCTCTGCTTTCAACTTCTGTTTTTAGAATATTGATTATTTTCGAAACCTTCCAATCTTCGTCTATTCCGCATTTTTTAGTGATCTCTAGAATAATATCTTGCGGTATTAATTTAATCAATATGGGACATAACAGAGAACCATATATTTCTGAATTTATTCCTAAGGCTTCTAAATTGGGAATTTCTGTTTGTCAAGTATCCAAAAATTCTCAAAGCAGAGAGACGTCTGTTGATTTCCTAACAGGTAGATTCAGCAGTTTGTTCAAGTGAGAATTAACGACCAAGGTTTCTTGCTCAAATCCTTTCTTTAAAATTTCTATTGCTGCTTCGTAATTTTTATTTGCCAGTGTAATTCTTTTAATTGCATTTGCCGCAAAGGCTACTCCAGTCAAATATGAGTGTAAGTAATTAAATTTGTCTGCGTTAGATAAATCTTCATTTCTGTGTATCAGGGATTCAAACTGATCCCAGAATCTTTGCCAATCGGCAGGATCGCCTTCAAGTCTTCTTACTGTTAACGACTGTAATTTAACGAATTGTTTTTCTAATTTTAACAAGCTAATAGGTTGCTATTGGGTTCTTTGTGTACTTAGTTTACATTTAGTAATAGCAAAGTTTAACTTACATGAGCAATTAATCAATTTTTCATCATACTCCTCACATTTAATAATTTCGGTTTCAATTTCGTTAATATCCGTAATTTGACTTTGAATTTCAGAACCTATTTCTTTTAACTGTTTAAATTTCAAATTTATTTTTTCTGTAAGTTCTTCCAACTCTTCCTCTCCACTTTTATTTTCTAAAATCTTAGTGTCGATTTTAGAAATTAATCTTGTTGTGAGCGATCTAAGAGTAGTTCCTTTAGCTTTTACGTCTTCCATTTCGAAATCAACTTCTAACAATTTTTTCAAATTAACTCGATATCTTCAATTAACTAAATTTCTCTTCTGATTTTAATTACATAGGAAGAGGAGTTAGAAGTCATTTGCAGTATAAGAGTTGTTCAGTCATCAGTTCATTCAAAACGGAACAAAAGGAGAATATTAAATCTTACCTTTAATTATGTAGCTAACTCGGAACTTATTAATCCAAAGTATCCAAAGGGTGCAGCACATAATTTATCCAAAGTTAGCAACACTTTTATATTACCATATTCTTTATTTGAAGCACAAATTATTAGGCACTATTTCCGGCCTAATCACCAAAAAATATCAAAGAGAGTTTCAATTTATACTTTCAAGAAACCAGCTATAAATGTAATATCGAATGCTTCTGTATTAAAGATTGAAATATCAGTTCCTAAAGAAAGCAAATTTCGAAGTGTGTAAGCTGTTACAACTTAATTCCAAGAATTCTTGCAAAATTTTGTTCATTTCATAATTAAATTGAAATCATATAAATGCTCATGTTTAAACACATCTGAATTAATATATATGTTAAGTTCCGTTTTGTTAATCTAATCAAAGTATTATGTTTTACATACTTACTGTCACTTCTTATTTCCATTTCCCTACTACAACGCAAATCAGATACACTCACATCCAAAAGTTAAGCACGGAGAGGAAAATGCTGATTTCCGGAAGCTAATCAGAATTGAAGGGGATGAAATTCGCTGCAAAGGTAGATGGAAGTATACAAATATGTTAGGCAACAGCCAATCGCGCTTTCATGTCAAGAAATATGCAAAAAAGACACTCTTATAAGAAGCCAGCTTTATGAAGGGTTTCAGAAGTTAAGTGCTGCTAGAAGGTGTTTAAAATTTTCGTACAATTTGCTTTCAAGACATACGTGTTTCTATGACTTCCAGAAGACGAATGGAAGATTCTGAGAGCTGGCGTGCTGTGGGGCGCATTGAAGCAGGACAGTCGATCACAGATGTTGCTCTTTTCTTTGGCGTTCATCATTCTGTAATTTCACGTTCATGGAAACAAATTCCAAACCACACAGACAGTTGAAGGCCCGTTGCTGGTCGCCCAAGGGTTACAACCCACGCGGAAGATCGATATATTGCTATTGTAGCCAAGCGAAATCGCAGAGCGACCTCCACACGTGTGACATCTATTGTTACAGCGTCCCTTGGTAAGGCCATTTTTGCAGCTACTGTACGCCGAAGATTACATATGAGTGGACTGTACGCCCGGGTACCTCGAGTTTCTGTTTCTCTATCCGTCCAACCAAGAGGGGCACGATTACAGTGGTGCCGGGAACATGCCAATTGGAATGTGTCTGACTGGAGCAATGTCATGTTTACTAATGAGTCAAGATTGGCTCTGGAGCCAGATGACAATCGTATAAGGATATATCGTGAACAACGAACATGCAATCAGTCCCAAAACATCACCGAACATCACACATTCTGGCGCGGAAGCATTATGGTGTGGGCAGGGATTTCTTTAGGTGTAAACTTTGCATACAAATGGGGGGATCACATACCCTATTAATGTCCTTTTTTTCATTTTATGTTGTTTACTTTATACATAATTCTGTTTTTAAGTCTGCAGTATGTCATTATCTGATAACTTACAAAAATTTAATATTGTTTTCATTTCTGTATATAATTACGGATTTTGTTTTATGCATAAATATATATGCTACTTTCCTCCCGAATTTTGTGTCAATCAAAGCAGTATTTGTTGAATTTTTTGGATTTTACATCTGCGTGCTTAACTTTTGGAAGTGAGTGTATTTAAGGTAACGTTTTTGGACCGTAAGACAGAGCATATTTCTGCCTCTCGAGGCCACCTTACTAGGTTTCCGCTAGCTCTGCTAAGATTGTATTATCCGGCTTTGCATTATCGTTGCCCACATATAAATTGTGTCACAGGTGAGAAGTTTGAGCAAATTTACCATTAAGTATATTGTGTAGCCTTTGGCTACTGGTCTTAGTTTTAAATCTTGAAACTGATTGTTACTTTAAGTCCCATCGCCGCAAGTGGTTGGCTGTTTTGCCAAGCACAAGACACGCATTTTAGTTCCAGTTATGAATTATTAAAAAGTTTGTTAAACCTTCTTAAGAGGTTCAAATAATTGAGTGTAAAATTGATTGTTGCAGAATCACAATTTAATTGAGAAACAATTAATTTAATTTTAAGCAAAGAATTGGATGAATCTTTGCAAGAGATCTGAAGTGTTCGCCTTATATATAGCACTTCTTCTGAGACACATTTCTACTAGGAAGCCAATCATTCAATTAAATCTTTTCACCTATTCAACTGCATTAGTTCTCTGAAATTTTGGATTTCAAAAATTAAAAGCTACTTTGAAATGAAGAAGATTTTGTAATATGACAGATTTTCAACATAGGACTAAATAAGACAAGTACTGAAATAAGTAATTCACCCTTTTATCCATGAAAAGGAAAAACATTGAAATCAGTATGTAGATGCCAGGAAATATTCCGGAAGCAACAGTATCTGTTAGTGTAATTTACAATGTAGTTTATTTAAAGATATATTCCAGGAATTGAATTTTCATACTGTGTAGCTGCTTTCTAAATTTGTTCCAAAAAGCTCAAGTAAAAAATAAGAAAAAAATTGTATAAAAAAAATTGTATCTTTTTTTCTCTTTTCTTTAATTTCTACAAGTTTAGACGTTTTTTGGATGGAATTTTATGCTGTTTAGCATTATAAATATTTTACTGATTAGAACTTTAATTTGAGCAATAAAAAAGACTTTGTTTTTATAGTATTATTTAGTAGTCTACGTTTTTAAAGTTTTCATTTTTACAGAACGTCTCTCGCTCACAATGCTGAAAATATTCTTATAAAACTTTCGACTTTATTTCAAGAAATTTTGTAATTGGAAATATCTGTGATAGCTATTTGATAAAATAAAGCCTATATCTAACTTCTAGGCTCATATGACTTACATATTCGAATAACTTAAATAACTTATATACTCATGTAAACTTAACTTATAAATAAATTACATATTCGAATAACTTACATACTCATGCTCTCAAATTAAAAAGAAACTGTTATGATAAAAGCAATTTGTTTTTCTAGATCCAATATTACGAGAAAAGTTTCTGCTCAAGACTATAACACCTATGATTACCATCGTCAGCAGTTACGTCATCTTTGTGAAAGTAATTGGTCCGGCAATCATGGAGAAGAGAAAGGCAATAGATATCAGACGGATCATGATATTCTACAATTTTTCATTGGCATTCTTTTATGTGTACCTAATTGTGAAAGTAAGAGCTAAAATAAAAGTATCTTATTAAGTTTGAACAGAACAAATATCTCAAAATAATTAAAAATGCAATATTTAGAATAAAACTAAGATAATCTCTTTAAAAACTGTGTTATCTCTTCCAGTAACATTTGACTCCTACGCATGCGCGAAGTGTTAATGTATACATCTGAGTTACGTAGTAATATCTTTCTAAACCTACAACACAAGTTCAGATGAATAAATCGGTGACCGAAGATAAATTTTGCTAAAATAAATAAATGAATAAGTAAAATGAAAAATAAATTTAAAGAAATGCGTATGAGGCTTTGCAACAAGTATTTCAAACAAAGACGATATTTTCTATTTCACCAAGACGCGAAATCCATTTACTGAAGGTAATAAACAGCTCGAAGAAATCCCTTTGAGTTAATTAAACTCCCTTTCGAATGTGAGTTTCTGATTATGAATTTCGAGGATTTCATGACATATTTAGCATCAGTTTCTAAATTAAGTTCTTATCCCATAACAACCATGTAATATATTAAAAGGAATTGAGATCGACGTTTGCCTTAGCTTCAGATTTATACAGCTGCTTATCTCAAAGAGCTTCTAAACTACATAAAAGAACAGTGCTGTTGTAATTGTAACTAGGTATGATATGAAAACTATTATTCTTTCCTTACCCGACGTGGAGACTTTCAGTTAGACGGTATTTTAAGTGCTCCTATACCGCAAAGACATTGCCTATTTACAAAACTTTGTTTCCTTCGAGCCTAATTTGTACCAAATTCTTTTGGCCTAGTAAGGACTAACAATACAATGCTGCCAAGCATTATATTGGTCAGGGCCCAAATTTTAGGTATCGTAAGGTAAAAAAACTTTTCCTATACTTTAGGCCAGGAGACGTAAGTGCGGGATAACGTATGTGGGGTGTTACGCGACTTTGAAATACGGAGAGTGATTAACTCCACTTTAAGAAGCGGAAAATAAAAAAGGAGAAAAAGTAGGGATAGCAAAGCGAAACTGCAAAGTCAGAAATCTGTGAATCTAAAATCAAAAAGAACGAAAACTGTTTACATTTAAATAAAAATTTAAATTGGAAAATATTCTTAATCTTTACTTTTCTTAAAATGTTAGCCAAATACGACATTAAACTGAAACGGAACTGTGGTAACATTCTTGTTTAAATGGACTATAATTCTTGTGCAAATTTTCTGTGTTGCATTATCTGCTGCTAGGATTCTCAAATATATAAATTTGATTTTGATATATATTGTTTTGATATATATCGTGTATCGTTTGACTTTATGTCCTCAACGTTTTGTATTATGAAGCTTATATACTTCATTATGTTTAAGAATTTAATTTAGTTTAATCTAATTTAATTTTAATATTTAATTCATGTTGAATAGGAATAAATTTCACAAAGTTTTCTGCCTTCTTATTCTCACAGTAAAGTTGATGAAATCTATCATGTACAGCTTTGTTTATATTCGTAATGTTTGTGAGTTAATTCTAATTCATATAATAATGCAGAAAGAACCTTAGGAGGTTTTGAAATTGTACACATATGTCAAAGATGCAGCAGAGGCCATAGCAGTTGCTTTCTTCTCTTCCTTGTCAGTGAATTAATGAATGCTTTGATTGCTTTCTCATCGAGAGTGGAGTGAGGCACGCCCAGCTGCAATTTCGCCAATAATGCTAAAAAAGAGGATGGCTTCCACTTAGTCATCGAATGAATGACATGATATTAGCAATGTTTTTAAATAAGAAGCTTGACGCAACGTAGTTTATCATTTCATACATTTTTCTGTTCTGTTCTTCTCTTTGCTTAACAAAATTTATGTTTCATAGCGTAATTTTTACAATATGGCAATTATGTTCTACGACGTACGCTTACTATATCTAATGTTCTCAGCTTGTAGTATAAACGCGTTGAGGTGCTTAGGTCCTTCGGCAGATTTGGACTGTTCTGAAAGATCTTCTGGATACCATATAAGCAAGCATTGCCAGCTCGATTCAGTCAGTCGATTTATAATCTAAGACTAGTGAAATTAAGCTCAGCGCTTCATATAAATGAATAGTGGTATAAATTAGTTCATGTAGTATAGTTAGTGTCATATTTCTTCTTGTTTATTGTCTTTGATACATAGTTTTATTATTTTTTGCTCTCGTATCTTTGATAATGGACAGATATTTGAACAGTCAAAAACGTAATATCGCAGATAATGAAAGTATGTCTTCAACCAGCAGCACGAATGTGAAGAAGCACAAATATCGTAAATATGATGACAACTATTCAGAGTTGGGTTTTACGTCAACAGAAATAAAGGGTGAACAGAGACTGCAATGTGTATTGTGTACGATAATTTTGGCTGCGGAGTGTATGCTTCGAAGTAAATTGAAGAGCCATTTAGAAGCTAATCACCACAGCATGGTTGGCAAACCTCGTGATTTTTTGCCAGGAAGTTAAAAGAACTGAAAAAAAAAACATTTTAAAGACTACATCAATACCAAACAATGTTTTGCTAGCATCATACAAGGTGGTTTAAAGAATCACGAAATGTAAGAAGCCTCATAACATGCAGAAGAAGTTGTTCTACCGGCTGCTGTAGATATGGTGAACATCATGGTTGGTGAGTCTGCTGGAAAACTGTTCTTAAACGTGCCTTTGTACAGTAACAGAACTAGTCCGAGAATGCAACATATGGCGGAGGTTTAGATTGATCAATTAATTGAAAAATTTAAAGGAGTGGAATTTGAATTACTCATTTGATATGCTATGTACGGTTTATAGATGGTAATAATATTAAAGAAGATCTTTTGTTTTATGGAAACGTCACTACAGCAACGAAGGCTCGGGATCTGTTCGAGATTCTTGATGCCTTCATATCTGAAAATAATTTGAATGGGCCTAAGTGGATGACTCAAGATCCATTTAACAACTGTGTTCGCTGAATTTACTTTTGTGGTAGAAGAGAATTTTATCAAGTTATCATGCGAAAGCAGTTGGAAAGCAAAATTTGGCAGTATGGCATTGACAGAATTTTGGATTTCAAGATGAATATCCATTTCTAAATGATAAGGTTCAGCGGATTTTAATTCCATTTTCGATGTCGTATTTGTGCGAAGCTGCGTTTTTGGGAATCGCTGTAATAAAAAGCAAGTATAGAGCAAAACGCAATGTGGAAAAGAAAATGAAGGTGGCCGTGTCCAATTTAGTTTCACGATTTGAGAGAATATGCAGAGAATTGCAGGGACATTCACCACATTAATTATTAATTTAATGTTAATAAAGTAAAAACGAAATTGTTAAATGATGAAGATATATGAGCTTCATTTAATTTTAGCTCTTACTTATGATTAGTTCTACTTTTATTTAAGGTAGGGATCCGTGGAAAAGCTTTATTTGAGAAAAGGCGCCGCGAATCAGAAAAGCTTGGGAACCACTGCTTTGCTGCTTAAATAAGAGTAAAAAAATAGAGTAAACGTATATATGATCGCAATCGATAAATTACAAGAATAATTTTATTATAATCATACACTTTGATTGTAAATATAAATAATAGCGGGACTATACATTGGCTTCCAAAAGTTAAGTACGTGACTCTAAAATCAATCAAAAAGGAAAAGTGCACAATTTAATTAACCATGAATTGTACATCAAGGTAGTATACATCTTTTTGCATGAGAGCAGACAAAATTTATGTACAAAGATGAAAACAATATTTAATTGTGGTAAATTATATGATGACGTCACATGAGTCATTAACAAATTGATGTTTAAAGCTGAAAGTGAACAAAAACAAACCTGCATTAAGAAGGTATATAACCTTTCCAGACCTTCATCCAAACTTTGCATCAATTGTGCATGCTTTCAGTAAGATATTCAAACATGGCAGATACTGGCAGCTCTACATTAAAGCAGTTTCCAGTTGCCTTAAACAGGCTGCAGGAGGCCCACGTAACCCTTCCACTCCTATCATCTGATTCCAGGGCAGACTTGGACATGTCCATGAACAGATACTTGGTCGACAAGTGACAGATTCCCGAACAACTGTTCGGCTCCTTTTAGAATTGATTCTAAATTCGAGAAATTACCGTATGATCAATATCAAAAAAGAGAGACATTTTTTTACTGTCCCCCTTCAGTGCATCCTACAGCACGTCATCGCACAATTTCTGCCATTCGTCTTCTTTCAGCCACAGAGACAGAAATATCATAAAAAAAGTATCCTATAAAAGTTATAAATACTTAATAGCGTCATTTAAATGAACTCTTTCAAAGCATCAGAATGCTGAAATCTTCGAAGACTGTCTAAATAGCATATGTTCGGGTAGTCATTGTGATTGGATATAATGTACGATATTTGCAGATTGCAGTGACTTTGCTCAAATTAAACTATGCTTTTGAAAACTGCTAATTTAAAATGCACGCTAAATATTTGGAAACCTGGATATATAGATCAGAAATTTGCAAAGAATATCTGTAGATTTGATACGAAACAAATGGCATGAAAATAGGTTTATTCATAAGGTTTAAATAGTAATGAAATTTGCGTCATCCAAATGCTATAATGAAATACATATCGTTCTCAAATTCTTTAGCTTGCTACATTTTCAAGCAATATTCTGCTGCAATTTGAAAGCAGAATGTAAAGTCTACGGATAGGCAATAGTTTCTGCTTTTCCAAACAGGAAGATAAATCAGTTACAACTCATCGAATAGTTAATAAATATTTTTATACTGTAACTAGTGGGGGATACATCTCTCATGCACGTTTAAATGTACGCGTTTCATAATTTATGCAATTTATACATATTATCTTAATAAATTAACTCTTTTCTTTCTTTAATTTTAGTCACTCTTTGTAATGTATAATTAAATATGATTTTTAACGGTACTCAGTAATACTTACATATATTATGTAAGTGCCCATTTAGCATGTGTATGCATTTAGTATGTGTGAATCTGTGAGCTCGTGTGTGCATAATTTTGTTTACCATCTACATACATATGTTTTACAAACCTGACAATTTACTATTTTTACTTTAAAAGAGTGTACTTAGTAATCAAAATTCTAACATTTTTTCCTCTTTCTTTTCCAAGGGTATACAGTTCGTCCCTAAACTAGGTTTCTCATTTTTCTGTGGAGCTTTAGATTCCAAAAATCCTGTAGTAGCTGAAGTGAGTAAAAGCACATTTATTATAACATATATGTACCAGTGCATGTAACAGTATGTGTAAATGATAGTGTGTAGGTTAAACAATTTGAGCAACGATATTACAAATAATTTTCATCAGTTACAAGAATTGCAGAAATACACAAAATTCATTAAGCCGATCTTCACACAGTATCAATATCGTCTAATGTATTAAAATATGGCTAACAAATATATTATTCTTCAGTTGCCCATTTAATATATTGACAGCTCTACGGTTTTGATTTAAAAAGTAAATTAAAGATTTAACGAAGTATGCAGAGGATAAAAGTGAATAAAAGAAAGGTGACACTTTCCATGTGTTGTAAAATTTTGCCTTATTTCAGTGAAGAAATTTTTAATATAAAATTGGTGATCTTTGGTTTGCAAATAATATGTAAATGAAAGATATCCACAAACTGTTGTTTAATTAAGATGTACTCGTATTTATGATTTCTTTTATTTTTCAATTTTTGCAAAAAACATAAATTCCTCTCAGATATATAGATCTCATGGATTCCTATAGCTTAAAGGATATCATGGTAGGATCTCGAGTTATCCGTATAAATTTTACATTATAATTTTTTGTAGTGAGAACATCACTATTTTTTCGAAGTACCATAATGTTCTATATTCAACCAAAAATTATTAACATCTGAGCAGAAAATATTCTTTGTGGTAATTGGTAAATTAATTATGCATGTAAAGGTAAGTACGTGCATTTAGTATATTATTTGGGAAAAACGATTGCTCCTGAAACGCGTAGCAGTTTTTGCTTATAAAATAGGCATCGCTTTTAGTGAGAAAGAGTGGACTAAAGGTTTGTGAACTAATTCTGAGATCATATGTTTTATTAAAATGCATTTGTTTTTTCTGTCTGAGAAAGAATTATTGCTAATGAGGATAGGCTACAAAGAATACATTTTACAATGCCGCTAAAAATTTGAAAAGAAATATTCTAAAATGAATAACAACACACCTAAAGAGTGCAGAGGGATGAGGCGACTTCCCCTGCAGCAAGAAAGATCACTCGTTTCAAAATACAAATCGCGTCATGAGACTTAACTAGGCTGCTGTCAACACTACCCACCTGTACTATCATCGTAGGTTTAAGATAAGTAATGACACATGAAGATTTACTTCCTAAAGCTGATCCACCCAGCCGCTGCATTGGCTAGCAAGATCTCCAGACCACATTTGCATTGACTTCTTCCTCTGGGGGGGACGTCAAAACTCTAGTGTACGAAACCCCCGTTAACAGTGCTGAGGAACTTGTTGTACGTATCGTGGTACTGCTGGAGAAGTCCGGGACACGCCAGGTATTTTCCAGAATATCAGATATTCCATGAGGCGGAGGTACGAGGCCTGCATTACAGTTCAGGATCGTAATTGGAACACCTTTGAATCGCTGTCTCTCTTTGTTCTTATTTCTTGTATTCTGCTATACTAAGCATAATAAACATATTTTCTCCCCGTGTTCGTGTCTTCCCTTGCTTGTGTTTTGTGTTGTCACTACCGCTCCAGGAAAGCATTTACGACCCTGCATTTCTACGTGATTTTCCATCATCTAGGTGTATTATATCTCTCCCGAAAGTCTGTAACCGATTTGCTGAAATCCCTGTATATTTCTGAGTCTAACATTCCAAGTTAAGGAATATTTTCTCAAAGATCAGAAAAGTCTATAAAACTCCACCAAATTTGCTTTCGTTTAAATTCGTTTTAATATTGTGACCACTGTCTTTCCGTGGCTAGTTTCCTCAGGCAAGAATAATGGATGATTCATCCGAATATATAAATCATAAAAGAAGATGTTGAAGAAACATAATAAAAGACATGTCTTAAATACGTCAAGTATATATTAAAATATGTCGCCTGAAAAACAGTATCTAAAAGGATCTTAAGACTTATTCTGAATAACTTTATCCTAAATACATGGCTAAGATCTTTACCATCAAGCATCATGTTCATAATAACTAAGGAAATCACCGACTTAAGAGGAAGGCTAACTGCTGACGCCTTACAGATGCTTTAGCTTGATAAACTCACAAAAATATAAACATTTTATTATATAATGTATAGTTAAATACGTTATTCTGTAAGGTTGTCAATCTCCTGTGCAAATAAATAGTTAAAAAAGTAATTATCACCACATAATTCTATCATTACAGTGGTGACTCATGTTTACGACACAAAAGGGATTGAGAAATGATGTCTATTATTAAATCATTACTTGAATATTATGGGCAAATAATGTCAGTAGTTAAAAGGAGGAAAATAAAATTTCTTTCTAATGTTTCCTTAATTTGCAGTTTCAGGTTTTTGTCTGCCTACAATCTGCTTTTCGTTTTCCTCTTTTCTTTTTTTTATGTGGCATTAAACTTTCTCCAAAAAAAAATATGTGATAAACTTCGGGGCAACTGAAAGTTATACTACTTGAAAAACACACAAATATAAGCGAGACGCTAAAAAACATGAGTTTTTTAATTTGTTAAATTCGACTTCTCTTACATATAAGTGAAATGCACATTGTGATCTCCCTTGTTTAAGGATTTACATTTCTTTAGAGAAATATAAGACTCATGTTTATTTTGTTAATTACAAGAGCTTATGTTTCTGTTTGCCTGAATATTCATTATTTATTTTATATTTAAATTATTTAAATTTAAAATAATTCAGTATTTAATTTCTTCATTATTTAATTTCTTTAAATATAATACAAAGCTGAAATATTTGGCGGCAACAGTTTGAAATATGATTCAGACTTTTAATGTTTCCAACGCAAAATCGCAAAACGAAAACAACAGTCCTTCAGGGACAAAGAACCTTTGGACTAATAATAAAAAATTGAAAGGTGTGTAATGTGTTATGTATGTGTAAAAAATATGAAAGAAAATTATTAAATTTAATATATATATTTTTTCAGACAGAAATGAAGCAATTTTTTTTTATTTCCATTTTTTCTCTGACTATGATTGTTAACAGATTTTAGTACAAATAACCTGAAATCAAAAGAAGCTGTGATGGCCTTTCTAACCATGTAAAAACATTTTCAATCAGTAATACTGCTTTCTGAAAAATAGTATTACCGAATTCCTTCACATTTAATCTCTGTTTTTTCCTTTGGAGATAAAAAGAAGCAAATGTGATGGGATAATGAATGCTGTAAAACAGTGCAGTTAAGATTCAAAAAGCAATTTAAAAGTAAATTATTAACTTATTAATATTTTTGTAACAGTTATACTCGATTTTCGTGTTAGTAGTTTAGAGCACACAGCTAAAGGGTACTTTTTTAGTTCAGCTTACAAATATACATACTTATTGAGTTTTTCGAGTATCTTAAAGGCCATGCATTTGTCTTTTTTCTCCCTTACTTTTATTTTCTCATGTTATAGTTAAAAGTAACATCACTTGGGTAGTAATTTAGTGAAACGCAGGTAGTTTTTCTAGAGCGCATTTTGTTAAAAAAGCATGTATTAGAGTGATATCTGTTCCGAAAATAAAAATACTGCTTATTACAAAAGTAACTGCATACACTGATGTGCAAAAATTAAGGACGAGACGGTTTTTTCAATATAACTTTGTACAAAAGCTTTCCAAATCAACACATTTAATACCGTAAGATCCCCAATACGTAAATACGTGAGTAATGTAAGCAACACTTACTAAAAGAGGAATCAGAGGGATAAAAAGAAGCTTTATTGAAAAAGTAGCATGGAGCGCAATGCGACTGAAGGCCGAAACATCCCTGTGATGGGTGTCCAGCAAGAAACATCCGGTCTTTAATAGGGGATATGATCTCCCCTGACTGCTAGGCAGGTTTCACATCATTTGTGCATGCTGGATATGTGGTTGTTAATGAGCTGTTGAGACACTGCTGCTCGTTCCTCTTGTAGCACCAATCGCAGTTTCGGAATCGTTACTGGCGATAAGTTACGTGCTGCCCCGGGTCTCCCTAGTAAGTACATGTTTATTAAGTAGTTTAAGTTCCGTACATGCTTGACGGGATTTAGATCCAGAGACCTTGCCGACCAATCCATGTGTTCAATATCTTCACTCTCCAACAGCTCTTCGACAGTAACTGTGCGATGAGGTGGAGCGTTGTCGTCCATGAAGATGAACTGAGGACCCATAGCCCTTGTGAAAAGACGCATGTAAGGAAGAAGAACCTCGTTACAATAGCAGTCCCAGGTGACGAACCTCCTTGGGAGATATGAAGGTCGGTCCGGCTACCAAGCATTATGTCTGCTCGAACGAGAACTCCGCGACCTCCAAAACAGTCCCTTTTGATGATGTTGAAGGGGTTGTTGCGTGTTTTCCGCTCTGTCCAGATGTGTATGTGTCACAGAATCGCAACTCAGACTAAATCTGCTCTCATCTGTAAAGAGTGCTCGTCCCCCGGTGTTCCCGGCACCACAGAGAACGCCTTCTCCGATGGGCAGGCGTTAGAGGTACACACGGTACAGGGCGTCGTGCAAACAGACCATCACCGTGCGGTCTTCTGGCCACGGTAAAACGCGATATCGGTCGTCCAGTCGCCTGTGTCGTGCGTCTAGCGATTTCTCCCGCTGTCTGCCGCCTGTTTCTTCTGGCCTGTAAAGCAATATACCGGTCATCTGCGGGTGTGGTTCCTCGTGGACGACCACTACTAAACCCTCGGATAGCTGTTCCTGTAGTTTGAAATTGTCTCCAAAGTCGTGAAACGATGCTGTGAGCAATTCCGAACTCTGCAGCCACACTTGTCACACTGCGGCCTTCCTCCAACTTCCCAAAGATTCGACCTCGGGTAAAAGCATCCAGATGTCGTCTAACAGATTGATTATTCGCCATTTCTCGCTGAGGCAGCAACTCGGTGTGATTTTAACTGCTATACGGCGTGCAATCTCTTTGCCAGAAATAGTGACCTTACACCGACAACATGCTTTATACTACTCAGACACTCCCCCATTACGTCTACCTGCATATCTGCGCATGTTCTACCGTACATCACCTTACTTAATCTCCTGATTGGTCTTTCTGTCCGCTCTGCCTCTTCGTTCAGCTGATATGCTAATTTTTCGACTTCGTCCTTAATGTTTGCTCACCAGTTTATAATAGGCTAAAAAGCCGAAGTTAGGTTATCTTTATAGAATCTTAAAAAGAGAGGAAAATATCTCTCGATAGCTGCAAACCGAGTATATTTAAGATTCCTCCAAAATGTTCTGCGTTAATTGGAGCTCAATGCCTAGTGAAGAAGTCATGAGACAGAAATGAACGAATATGCAATTTAGCCGTCTCGCTACCAAAAACGTTTTCAGGTTACATTACAGGGGACTACCAAATTTCACCGGTTAGAAAGAAAGCTTTGTCCCAGTTTTGGGGAAAAACACCCCGGAGAAATTAATGTGAGGGTCTACCATTCTTCTTGCCGTACCTTTTGAGATGACATTCAGATCAATAAAAATTTAACAGCCTCCATGCCGCAAAGGCACTATACATTTGCAAACATCAATGGCTTCTTCGGAATTCAAACATGTGTCCAAAGCTATGGCAGTCAACTTCCTTACCACCATGCTAAAGGGGAGCTTTGTTTAATTATTTCTAAGAAAATTGTAAGAAGATATAATGAACTAGAGATATCCTATTCTTCAGGGATTAGACAAGGTTCTTAATGTTCGGCAGATCTCATTGGGAATTAATGCGGTGATAAAGTAACATAACGCTATGTTCAAAAGAAAAAGGCCTGTCTCTAAGGTGTTATGAACTTCGGTTTAAATCAACTTATTTGCTGGTTCATCGATGTTTAAGCCCTGTGGCACTAGATGTGATGAGTGATGTCATATGCAGTTCTGTATGTGTAGGCTTAGTATGTGGAAATTTTATTTGCTCTGAAGTGGGAAATAACTTGAGGTTCTCCATGCTTTTAGGTGTACCGTGTATCTGTAGAAAACAGTCTGCAATATTTCTTATTTGAAGCGTTATTCCATCACTATTGCCATTCTTTAGGGTGTTATAATTCAATACATTGGTACCTTTTTTGGCCCATAACTCTGTTTTCATTTGCGCAGCAAATTCTATAATTAATGTTAATAATAATGCATTGATTAAATAATGCATTCTTACTTCCAATCAGAGTTTAATTATGTTTTTCCTATTTCAGTTTTTTGCTCTAGGATATGAAATGTATGTCATAAGATATATAGAGTTACTAGATACAGTAAGTATAAAAGAATAATTTGATAATTTAAACATTTCCATATTTTCCTCTCAATAAAATACGAAAGTATTTCAGACAAGTATTAAATTAAGAAATATACACTGTTGGCCATTACATTAGCTATGTAACGAAGGAAGCGCAAGAGAAACGTGAAATTCGCTGGGCAGAATATATACACTCCTGCAAAACTAAGAGAATTTGTAAATTATGTCTATTTTTTCGAAAATTATTTAACTAAAGGTACTAATTATGCCGCCGAAGAATTATACACATATTCAGAGTCGAATATACAGGCGTACACGTGTGTGTCTGCGGAGCTGTGATTGTAGAGGGAATATAAGTGCACTAGGAGTTTTCTGCGGCTTGTGTGCCTTTACTCCTTTACGACATCTGCTGTGTTTCTTACAACAGTTTTGTAAATTTAATGAGTTATCAGGTAAAATTATTAACCACGAAAGTACGGATGACTGAATAAGATGGAGAATTATCAGTAGATCGGAGTCAGATGAATCACAAGCGTAGGTGGCTACAGAGCTCAAAGTAACGCCCAGTGTCGTCTGCAGCTTGTAGAAATTGTTTCAGGACACTGGATCCGTATCGCGAAGACTTTGAAAAGATCAATCATGATTCACAACGACGAATGAGGATTGTAAATCGGCACTTTCAGCACGGTAAAACAAGACTGCTATAGTTTCTCAGCTCTCACGTAAACTGCATGTTACCACTGGAATAAGAGTTTCACAGTCTACAGATGCCCGACGGCAGGCTTCATGAGATAGGGCTATATGCCGCTTTTAGCGTCCCGCTCGCTGCAGCATACAAGATAGCATATTTAACATGGTGTAGACAACATGTTCTTTGGACCAGACTTTAGTGAAGCAAAGTGCTTTTTTCAGATGAATCGAGATTCAGCCTGGATACTGATTTTCGGCGTACCTGTATGTGGAAGTATAGAGCGGACTTCGTAAAGCCCCATATTAGACTTTTCAGGAGGGCAGTTTGTCCTGGCTTCCTGTTGATGGAAGACAACGCTCGTCCACATAGGGCTCAGCTGGTCAACTTTGAAAGCGAGGATGACTGCACTATGGACATCCATGCACTATGAACGTTACTAATAATCCTGCGTACACAAAATGACTTTTGAATGGTAAATCTCTTTATTATTTATAAATGTAGATTCACACTAAATTTCATTAAAATCTCTCCATTAGGTTTTCAGAAATTTCACATAATGTGTAAATTCTCCTAATTCTGCCCACGTATGTAAAAATGATCAGCATTTCACGACCTCCACATAAAAGAGGCAAGAGTGATTTGTTTAAGAATTTTCAATCGATGTTACAAAAATGTCGTACAGAGCGATGAGGGATTTCAGAGGCATCCACTCACCAATGCCCGAAATGGCAGGCATACTCTCCGCATCGCTGTTGGGAATCTTGCAACCTGTCTCACCCAAATGTACTCTGGGAGAGAAAATTGTGTCTGTTACACTGCAACGAATATTTGCAGTTACAACGTGAGGAGAGTTATATCGTCACAGACTGTCAGTAAAGCGACCATTCCTTCGGCTGCATTTAGCATTAAATGCAGGAGCCAGCGTTTATAGAGTGCGTTCAGTGAATTAAATAAATGTATCAATGGCGTAAAGTCAGCTTTTCTGACGAAATCAGCTTTTGCTTACCGCGTCACAATGGCCGTATTAATGTGCGGAGTCAATGAGAGGAAAGAACGTTGGAAATTTATTCTTCGTCATCATACCAGCCTAACACTTGGACTGATGTTATGGGGTTCCATTGAGAACACATCGCGTTCACCTCTAGTCCACATAAATGATACTTCGATCAGCCACTGTAATATTAAGGTTTTCATGACAATGGATTTCCTGTATTTTGATATCATCCCTCTCCACCCTTTCTGCAGGATAATGGGATACCGCATGTTATCCATGCTGTCCTACGTTCCTGACTGTGCGCACAGCGTATTCGACAGTTGATTTGACCTGTGTGTTCTTCAGATGTCTTATCAACTATAAACCACCCGTAAGTTATAGTAGAGAGATTAGTATGGCAACATTCGCTAGCAAACATGACAGCTGAACTCTGCAATAAAGAGGAAACAGCATTAGCTGTAGCATTCCAAAATACTATTCGCAGTTTGTTTGACTCTGCTCCAAGGCGTATAACAGCTGTTATCATTGCCAGATGTGGATGCTCAGGGTTGAGATACTACGTGTGTCTCAAAATTACTTGAACTTTGAATCAGTTTGTCTTTTCATTATAATATATTTGTAAAATAAATGAAATTCTATTAAATGGTTTCATTCATGGTGTAGGAATTTTATAAAACTGCTCTAACGTCGATTTTTTCATGACTTGGTAAGTAGTCTAATAAAGCACATTCATTAAATTTATGCGGTATGAGAATTTATACCTGGCAAAGATCTAAGCCGTAGGAAGAGAGTCGTTGCATAATTTTTTAAACTTCGGATACTGATGTTTATCTTTAATTAGAAACCTTTGAATGCCAGGAGATCATTTTGTGAGGATACTATGTAACTCTCCTCAGTTAAGTGGCCTGAGAAAGTGTAATGATCAAGAGTTTCCGGTTCCTCACGTATACAGACTGGATCATATCAA
>KK114118.1:502652-533958 GCA_000611955.2 Stegodyphus mimosarum | reverse complement strand
ATTACCCGTTCAAATATCATCAAATGGAAAGGTCATCTCTATAATAATAAGAGTGTTTTCGAAGTGGAATTGTCAGCCATAAAAACAGCGATTGAAATAACCATTCTCAGAAATCTCAACGAAGTTACCATAAAATCTACTGCCAAGCAGCTATTTTAGCGATTAAGAACCTATTACCATCCTCTGAATTGATTTCTGATATAAATTTTCTTCTTGCTATAAATCCAAACTACAAAATTCAAATTATATGGATCAAAGGTCATAGTGGCCATTTCCGTAACGATCAGGCGAATTAGTCAACGAAGCAGCTCTTAATCAAGATAGTATTGAAATCATCCTTCCATTGGCTCACTTTTTCAAATATCGACTAAACTTGCTTCAAAATATTGGCAAGATTTGTGGAATAATGCTTCACAAAGAAGATCAACATATGGCTTGATTCCCAGCGTAAGTATCGCATCTTTGTACACAAATCCTTCATTGCATTACTCTATAACAGGACACAGATCCTTCCTCACACATTTCTAGGCAAGAAATATGGCGAACGCCGACATCTGTATACGTGAGGAACCGGAAACTCTTGATCATTACACTTTCTCAGGCCACTTAACTGAGGAGAATTACATAGTATCCTCACAAAATGATCTCCTGGCATTCAAAGGTTTCTAATTAAAGATAAACATCAGTATCCGAAGTTTAAAAAATTATGCAACGACTCTCTTCCTACGGCTTAGATCTTTGCCAGGTATAAATTCTCATACCGCATAAATTTAATGAAAGTTTATATCCTGTGAATGTGTACAAAATGATGCTACTTGAAAATTTTACAAATTGTAATAACGTTTTGTAACTGAAATAACCCCACGACACTTGCCTCTCTAATATTATTATTACAGTTCAATGTAACATAGTGTTCCCAAATACTTGTCATAGTTATTTCATTATATTGATCTGTATACCAATTATGTATATCTATTATTTTTGTTACAACGAAAAAGATGTTCTATTTAATTTGTGAGTTTCAAATTGTATTGAGATTATATTGCAACCTATTTATGTCCTAAAACGTTATTTTTAATAAATACAGGATGCGAGGCTTACGATGGGAGCGCACGATAGGAGTGCATAATAGGTAAACTCTAGATCAGCGATATTCAACCGGTGGTACACAAGAGAAAAATACGTGGTACGCAAAGAAACAAAATATTTTTAACTATTAAATTCAAAAAAATAAATACCCCAATAATCTGTTTAAATTTTTTCTCTAACACTCATAAATGGGAGAATGTGAGAATAAGGGGCGAGGCCCCAGCCCTCCTAGCCAGCAGAGCTGACCATATGTCTTAAGAGGGACCGGCTCGTCTAACCCAAAAAATGCAAACCCCCCAAGAAAACCAAACAAACAAGTATGACGGTTGCAAACTACCCAGACAAACACAAAAAGGAACAAAAGAAATTTTTTTAAAAATAACTGTTTAGTAAATTAGGAAAAGACAACATGATAAAACACATAACATAGAAGCTGTGGTTCGCCGTATATTCATATTTCATGCCCTGTACATCTTCCAAATTCCAAGAGCTCTTGATTTAAAAATAGTTCTTCAGTTCATAATTCCACTATATTCCTTATTTTTATTAACTACTATATTAATTTCTTTAGATATTTTATTCATACTTCTCTGTTTATTATATAGATCTAGAATATTAATCCTTCCATATTTAGCCCTTACACCCTCCGTCAGGACACCAGTCTTATACAAAATGTTGTGCAACACCACGTCTGCTGCAGGCCATGCATAAATCGCTACCCTGGAGATAGGCCGAGAATCTTCCGTGATTTCTGATAATCTGATTAGTATCACTATTATTCATAAGATTCATTTTTCTATCAATTTTTAATATTTAAAAATAATTTGAGTTTCCTTCGGAAGACTACCATTGCCTTTTCCATGTATTCCATACATCTTTCATACATCTCAATATGACTTTCCTTGAGTCCAATACATTCTCTATTAGATGACTATCCCCCAAGGCAGCTTCTTTTGCCAGCAGATCCGCTCTCTCATTACCTTCGATACCAGCATGAGCTCTCACCCAATGTAATTTTATAATGTGCTTCTTTATAATTTCCAAATATATACCCTTAATCTCTTCAATGAGAGCATTCTCAGGCTCAGAACTGTGGAGGCTTTGTAACACCGATAATGCATCTGAATATAAATTTATCCACTGTCCTCTTGTTAAAGTATCTTTAATCCATAATAGTGCCTGTTTAATTGCGGTAACTTCGGCTTGGTACACAGAATTATTTTCAGTTAATTTAACTTTCAAATTATGAATTTCGACACCATAAAAAATGCAACAAAGGCACAGCCAATTCCACCCCCACAGCCTGAACCATCGGTAGAAATATCAATTCCACCATTATCTTGAAAATCTTTGTCAAATGGTACACCTTTATAATTACATGGATGGATGGATGTGACCAAAGTCATACTTCTTGAGGGCTAGACCTCCAATCACGCCATTATCAATATTAATCTCATTTATAATCTCATAGTTCAAAAGAATGTTTTTATAATAATATTTGTAATACAAAGAGAGAGAGGTGGAGTGCCGGCAAGAATACACAAAATTTCATTCGTAACCGTTCTTAATGCTCTGGTGATCGCAATCAACACTCGTAAATGTATTCGATCTGATCTTTGTTCAAGGTCAATAGCCGCTCATAGATTCTAGCAAAATAATCCGTTTTTATTTTCACAAATATTCTTTGTGCCATAGACATAACAAAATTTGTCATAAGTGATGTGTTTTAAAAGGAGTAATAGAAATGGATGTCGTTTTAATAGGAAATAAAATTAAATTTTTATAAAAAGATAATAGCATCTTATTAATTCTTTCAGAGTTGGTCGATGTCAACAATTTACATCGCCCCCATTTTCGGGCTCATATTGCTCTATTTTCAATTAGAATTATTTTTTGCGTCGATTTGCTGTCTATAATTACAATTATGTTGTCTTCTTGTTGCTTTGTATTCCTTACTTTTCTATGCTATTTGAGAATATCGTTGTTTGTTTTTGAAGAACTCGTAATATATTGAGCATTTAAATATTTGTGAAAAAGTAATAAAGCAAATCTAGATTTTTCTAAATGGAAAAATTGCTAGAATTGACTAAGCGGAAAAGTGATGATTCACAGGTGATGGATCCAGGGCAATCTACTAACACTCAGAATATTGAAATGGAAATATATATATATATATATAGAAAATATAATAAAAGTTATTTATAATTTGCGGTTACTTGGAATGGAAATGAAGTGGGCCCTCAATCTCAATGTGTTGTTTGTCATAAACTATTATTCAATGAAAGTGCGTATTCCGTTCTTCATATACAGTGGAGTGTAAGGTGATTTGAGATTCCCTTAGTAGAACTTCAATAGCTTCAGTCATAATGTTCACCGAATCTCATTATTGGTTTTTAAACATTACGTTGGCTGAAGAACGGTGATAGAACACGGCGAAGATCTAGCTTCAGAAGCGAATTCCAAAGAAACTCTGCATCGTTGGAACTCTAGTAATTCCCAGCAACCTTGAAGCTCCAAGCGGACGCTTAAAAACAAACAGAAAGTACGAAACCATTGTTTCTTAAAAGACATCTTGAATCTAAGCATGCCAATTTAAAGGATTAATCTGAGGAATATTTTAAGAGAAAATTATCGGAGTTCAAAAATAATAAACAAGTAGTGAAAGGTTTTGTTAATCCAAGTGAAAACGCTTTGGAAGCTAGTTCTCTAGTAAGCCTAAGAATTGTCAAATAAGCGCATTCATTGCCGCATGCTATGACGGAGCTCGAGCTTTAACAGTGTTATTTCTCAAATAAAAAAAGTCGCGCCAGAAACTAAATTTATTCACTGCTCCTTTCATCGAGAAGCTTTAGTAGCCAAAACAATCCACGAAAACCTGAAAATCGTTTTGAATCAAGCTCTGATAATCGTTAATTTTATTAAAAGCAGAGATTTAAATTCAAGAATATTTACGATTTTATGCCAAGAGATGGCAGTGAACATGAAACGCTTTTGTTACGTTCTGAAGTAAGGTGGTTAACCAGAGGCAAAGCTTTAAATCGTCTTTTTGAATTAAAAATCATTGCTTTCATTGATAAATAATTTCAACATGTACTTTCCCGGGGATTATAAAAAAGAAAATAGGATTAGAAATCCATTTTGTTCAAATGTACCTGAAATTTTATCTCCCGAAGACTAATAGACTGATAGAACGACTGATAGAAATTTTCTGTGATCGAACTCTAATTGAAGATTTTAAAAATAACACACTTGTATCAAAATTTGGCTGAACCGAAAAAAAGAATTTAAAGGCATTTCAAATAAAGCTATTAAACTTTTACTGCCTTTTTACATAACCTATTAGTGGACCTTAATTTACCGTTAAAACTAAGTGAAATAAGACCATACATAAAGAAGTTGATCTCTCTTAAAAAGGCCGAAATTTCACATTAAACTTTAGAATTAAAGTATTATAACTCAAAATTTTGATAATTAAAATAACATCCAATTTTTTATATGTGCATATTTAATGCAAATAGCCAATAAGTTGCGCAAATGGCAAAATATATTTCATTATATTTCTATCAAGAAACTGAAAAATAATCATTGTAAAATATTAGTGGTGGTGCTAAAGTTTTTCAATTTCTGTTTAGATGGT
Source organism: Stegodyphus mimosarum (assembly GCA_000611955.2). NCBI lineage: Eukaryota > Metazoa > Arthropoda > Arachnida > Araneae > Eresidae > Stegodyphus > Stegodyphus mimosarum. The sequence continues at coordinate 529,232 of KK114118.1, read as the reverse complement.
ACGTGTCAGTCAAAGGTTGAGAACCGCTACTCTAGATCATTTGGAAAGTTTCAAATTGCCTATTTCCTTAACATTCTAAAAAATTCTAATAAAGCTTGAATTTTTTTAAGAGTTAGTATGGGAAGGCATTATCAGCTGACTCATGATGCATCGATGGTGTTCCCCGTTCTTTTACCTGTGCCTGTACCTGTTCTTGCGTAGCAGAAATAGGCAAGAACACTAAGATCTACTATGTTGCACGCGCATATGTACACATACGTACATACCTATGCACAGGGTTCACAAGAATCCTTATACGGCCTTTATTTTCCTGATCGTTGATCGTAAATATATAGTTCCAGTTAGAAAATGCTTTAAACGATAGCAATTTTACATTATATCATTTTTTAATTTATAATATCAATTTTTTTAATTACAAAACCTAACTTTTAATACGTTTCCCTGCCCTTATCGATAAATTTAGTAAAAGTTTATACTCATTATGTAAAGTATATCACATAAGGTTTGACTACTGTATAACAAAACTGACTGCGACATCTTAAATTCAGAATTTTGAATTTTGATGTTATTTTCGTTTCTATTTTGATGGTTGCTTTCAGAGGCTGGTTAAAAAGAATGTAAAATATTTCGATGTTGATTTTTTCCTTAAATATCAGTCAATGATCTTATTTTGTGATTTATTTATGTGGGCCGTTCTTCAATTTAAGATTTCGTTTCATTGAGTTGAAAGAATTTTCACGCAAGTAATTTATGAGCTTTCGTATTAATTGACTTAATTTTAATATCGCATGACGATATTAAAAATTCTCTGAAAATTTCCAAACTTTTACTGACTTATTAACTTCTCATTGACTTGCTGAGTTGCAGGATGTAATAAGCATAGTTTAGACCTAATAAATTGCATATTGTGCTGTTTTATCTTAAATGCATATATTTAGAAAACTTATATGATAATGAATATTATTTAAACTAGTATTAATTGTATAGAAATGCCTTGTGGGCATGAGACGTGCGATGAAATTGCTTCCAGAAGCATGAAAGGAAGTGCAAAATTTAAATAATAAAATTTAAACAGTATTATTGTGAAAATGAGAGAAAAGTATTTAGGAATTTAACTTAATCCATATTTCGCAATAAAGAGTTTGATAAGATTACGGATAAAAATTTTAATATCTATTCCTGTCTTAGGATAGTAAACTCTGTTTTGTTACTTAAAGTAAATTTCGAAACTGGAAAAAGTTGAACTTTTCTTCCTCACGATGGCATCATACTTTACTAACAAAAATTAGAGTAAACTTAGTAATGAAATAGAGATAATTACTTAGTTTGGTATTACATTAAATCGGTGTCCGCTGATAACATATCGGCAAAAATATCGCGAACGAAAACGTCGCGGACAAAACAACGAAAGGAGAAAAATCGTTGTACAAAACATCGTGGGAGAAAATAAAGCATCGCAGTTCTAAAACATCGTGGTACAAAACATCGTTTTCGAAAATAAGCGGTTCTAACACTTCGCAGTTTAAAAGCATCGCCGTCGAAAATATCGTGGTAAAAAATAAAGTACCTACAAATCATCGCATGACGACAACATCGCAGACATGCGTTTTTCAGACTTTAATAATTGTAAAATTTAATGATTGTTTAATAATTGTAAAAACTCGCATAATGATTTGTGAACGCAAAATGGAAAGAAGGATAATTTTCACTTTCATATTTCTTTATTAACTAGTAAATATTTGCTGAAAATATAAAATGGAAACTTGAGCATAGAAAATTAACACAACGTATAGCACTTAATTTTAAACTGGCATAGTTAGGTCTTAGGTCTTCGCTTATTCAATAGGTATACGACCCTAAAGTCTTTACCTATCTATAACTGTCCTTAGTAGGAATCCTAAAAGTGAAAAAACAAATTCCAAAAGTTGGAATAAACCTGTACACTTGAAGTGTTGAATGACATCCAAAGTGGAAGTGTAACATTGGGCAAAATAGCGATTTAACATCTGAAGTATAACTTTCACATCGTAAATGAAATTTAATACATCAGTAGCATAAAAACTTTGGCACAACTTTCTCCTCGTATTTGCTACGTTTGAGTGTCCTCCTTCCTCCGTGTCTTGGAGCAACAGAATAGCGTGGGCTTGTTGGAGCTTTAATTCTCAAGTGTTTATGTTTTAAGTTCCATAACAAATAAGATCAAAATTTGGAAAAACAATTTTCAAAAACATGAATGTATAATGTTTGTGACACACATGATAACACAATATATACAGTAAAACTGGTTTCAATTCAATAGTAAATAGTGGTATAGTTTTCTACGCTCCAACAGAATAATTAAATAATTGCGTTGTGAACATATAAATACTGGTCCAGTGTTCTAAATTAAAAGTGAAAACATTACAAGAAGTTAAAATTAAATATAGCATTTATTTAAGATACTTTGAATTGATACAGAAGAGTACATAGGTGGCGGTTAGGTGGAAAATATAACAAAAATCATACCATGTCCAAACAGGGAATTTAACATTGTAGTCACGAATCTCAGCCAACTTCATTTAGTTACAATTAGAAGTTTCCAACTGTGATGTAGAAGGGAAGAAAACATTGATACCTTGTTGGGAGGGACAATCCTTTCTAGAAGAGAAAAAATATATTAGAGATACTGCTTAACCACAGTGAGGACATTTTCGTCGCCCTCCTTTGTATCCTTCTCTCGTCTATTTCTTCCGACATCGATGTTTCTCAGATAACGCTGACGCTTTCAGCTCCGTCTCCTTCCTTCAAAAAAATGGCAGCATGTCAATCTCCCGTCAGCCTCTTCGTCCACAGCTCCCAGGCTTTTTACTCGAAACGCCAAGACTGCTTGATTGGCGATTTTTGATGGTAGTAAAACCGCCAACAGCTCGGCAACCCCCGGGAAGAACCACGCAGGAAGGTGCAGTCCACGGTAGAAAGAGCTTCCTCATTTGGCAATCATCGCTCCTAGCCTCGCTAGGGGTCCCAATCCAATATAGGAATAACCTGCAAGTAAGCAAAACATCGCGCCAACCAGACCCTACGGCAGAGTTAGTAATGTAGAAAACTAGCCTCTCCGCAGGGTGCAAAAGTAACTAATGATGACAGAGGTTTCGCAGACTACCGTCTGGAGGGCGAAGAAATCGAAAACAAAGTCGTAAATAATTTGGAAGGGCAACGGACTGAATTTGCAAGTTTTGAAGGGATACGTGAAAAATATTGGTTTTACAACAATTTAACTTCAATACTGATAAGTACTAAAATAAAAATATAATAATTTCACAGATAATTTTCTTGGGTTTATTCCAACACCAAACACGACCACCATAGTCAGAAAATATGGATCCCAAATTTAGCAGAAAAGGGGGCATAAGAGAAAAAAACTTAAATTAACTTTAAACACCAACTTGTATAAACAAAACTTTAAAAGGATTGACCTTAAGGATCAACTTATCAAGCGATTAACATTAACAACCAAAGTTAAGAAAAATAATTAACTAAACAGAATCTAAATAGTTAACCAACCAAAAGTAAGGAAGAAAAATTAATTACACAAGCAACTTAAAATCAGCGTTAACCAAAACTGTCAACAGAACAAATTAAATGACTACAATTACTTTTAAACAAACCAAAGAACTTAAGTTCAACTACAAAAATTAAAACAAATTAAACTTTAAGTCTGAAGCAAAAAGTTAAATCATTACCTTTAAAACAATTTAAATCACAACTGAAATAAGTGATACATAACAGGCTTAATAGTTGAGGCATATCACAGTAGTGGGCGGAGCATAGTCGCAGAAAAGAAAATAAAAAACACTAAATTCACCATGCACATCGATCACCACAACTCGTTATGATGTATCGTCCTTGGTCTTTTACAGCGTTGAATGACTGTGTAGTCATAATCTCCAATGCTACGTACAGCTTCATTTTCATGATTATCACATTTGGTGTAGAAATTACGTGAGACAATTAAGATCTCGCTATCTAATGGTTTGATTTTCATTCCACGATGTATTGCAGTGTTTCTTACAAACCACGGTGAGTCTGTAATACTTCTAAGAATTTTATTTTGCAATCTTTGCAAAATCTGGCGATTGGCATAGTTAACTAGCAAATGCCATTAGTAAATTATTTTTTTTATAAAGTTTTACTGGTAATTTTTCATGAAACGCATAATCTAAAAAAGAATAGAAAAAGGAAGATAAGTAACTGCATGAACTTATCTATAAAAAAAATTGCTAAGTTAATTATGATATTATTTTCTTCACTTTTGTTAATCTGATACTCTTACAATGAAAATTATTTCTTGTTTTATTTAAATTTCTTGTTTTTTAAAAATTTATTAGTTAATAAAAAATATGAAAGTAAAAATTATCCTTCGTTCCACCTTGCTCTCATAAATCATTTTGCGAATGTCCATTAACAATTATTAAAGCCTGAAAAACGCATGTCTGCGACGTTATCGTCATGCGATGATTTGTAGGTACTATATTTTTTACCACGATATTTTCGACTACGATATTTTTAAACTGCGAAGTTTTTGAGCCGCTTAATTTTCGACGACGATATTTTGTACCACGATGTTTTAGAACTGCGATGTTTTCTCTTTGCTTTATTTTCTCCCACGATGTTCTGTACCACGACGTTTTCGCCTTGCGTTGTTTTCTCCGCGACGTTCTCGTCCGCGATGTTTTTGCCGCGATGTTTTCGGTTGTAACCATTAAATCAGTAATGTGTAATGCAATACCTAATTAATTTCAGTACTGTGTTTAACGCAATCCCTAATTAATCCTTTAACAGCCTTAATACTTACTAACGAACTCAGTCAATGTTGAAAAACCCCAAAACAGTTTATTTAGTTAAGTTTGTGTAATAAGGCTCAATTGTTACTTTTCACTTGGCAAGAACTGAATTTATTTGAGAAAATTCATTTCTTATGTTTTTATATTGTTACAGCTTTATTTATTTTTGTTCAGATATTTTTAGTTTTAAGTAAAAAGTTCAACATGATCACACCTCTACATGTATTTCATCATGCTGTTGTTCCAGTTTTTGGATGGCTGGCATTCAGGACCGAAACAAGTAAGTTTGGAAAATCATCAAAATCTGTTATTAGTTGCATTATTTAGTATGTTTATTTCACTCATATGTGATGGATGATGTGATGACCTCTCATATGACTCAGATATATGATGATCGTAAGATGTGAGTCTAATGATATTTGTGATGCACAAAGCCGTTCATCAATATAGGAACTGCAGCAAAAACAATCAAAAATTAATTACGATTAATTATTTTAGCAATTTTTTTTTATTTTGAAATTTAAATAGCATTTGAAGATTGGAAATTAGAACGGATTTGAAATCAAATTCATCAACTAGAATGGGAAGAATATTTTTGGATGTCAATATTAAAAAAGAACCGAGTTTACTAATTGAAAAAGTTTTAGAATAGCATTTACAGCTGAAAATTTAAATTCATAATTCTAATTGGAAACTGAACGATTACAGTTTAAGTTAGAATTGTATCTCATATGTATTCAATAACAGCTTACTTAAAATCTGAAAATTAACCTAAGGCATTTTCGAAGTTCAAGCTCAATGACTGACAAAGATAGTTAACGAATTTCTTTTTTCTGACCATAAATTTCATATTCTTAAGTGAGAAATCTTAAGGCCTACTTTTCTAAGTAACAGATAGTAAGAAACAGTGGCAAGGTTGATGTAAATTAGGCAGCAATACATTTATAGATTTTAAAGTACAAATTTCAGTTATCGGAGGGAGGAAAATCACTTGAAAGATAATAAATTTTACAGATAATAGAAGCGGATAAAAATTAAATTTTTACGAGCATTATGAACATAAAGGACATCAAAGACGAAATGAAGCGTGAGATTTTCAGATGCACACTAAACTAGGCTCTTGCAGGCCTGTCCAGACTGAAATAATTATATATATATATATATATATATAGAGAGAGAGAGAGAGAGAGAGAGAGAGAGAATGTATAAACGATTAGAATATGTCTCAGGAGATGTAAAGGAAAATTTAGACAATAAAGGTGTACCATGGTATATTTAATTACGGCAAAGCACTCGACCGCTATTTGCCTTTCTAAGGCAAACTGGTTCGTATACACGTTGGGCAAGGCGAAATCTATGAAACCGCCCACGTAGCCAGCCCGTTCGCGAAGATTCGAACCCCAGACCAAACTACCAATGTTCAGCCAATTTACCACTCGGCCGCCGGTGGGCAGTAAATGCGTACGGAAGTATATTTAATTACGGCAAAGCACTCGACCGCTATTTGCCTTTCTAAGGCAAACTGGTTCGTATACACGTTGGGCAAGGCGAAATCTATGAAACCGCCCACGTAGCCAGCCCGTTCGCGAAGATTCGAACCCCAGACCAAACTACCAATGTTCAGCCAATTTACCACTCGGCCGCCGGTGGGCAGTAAATGCGTACGGAAATCAAAACTTGGAATTTGTAATTAATTAAATTGGAATTTATAATTTTATACGCTCTCGCTGAGCTCGCAGTCTACCGATCTGCCGTTACACTAACTCCTACTAATCCCCTTTTTTGTCTTTTTAGCTTTATTATAAAGCATCAACTTCTTCACACTTTCACACTGTATATATATATATATTGTGTGTGTGTGTGTGTGTGTGTATAGAGAGATGATGATTTAAGTCGTTCCAGCTAGTGTAATTTCATAAAAATTAAATAAATTAATTTTATTAGTAAATAAAAATTATTGCTGTTTTCATCGCAATAATTTAATCAGTCTTTTCAGTTTAACGATTTTGGACATTAGATGAAATAGAAATTACATAATAAGCTGCAATGAATACTACAGTTCACTGTATAATTTCTTTGGTAAGACAACTACTTTTAATTATGCAGTAAAAATGAATGTTATTGAACCATGCGTTCGGATCTGGGGGTAGCAGTCCATTCTTCTTTCTACATAAAACTACAGGACTAGCATAGGGGCTGGTACATGGCGTAATTATCTTATCCTCGGGCATTTTCATAATGTGTTGCTCGAGAATGTCTTCCTTCGCCTGATCGTATCTATACGGTTTTGAACGAAATGGGGGCTCACTACCAGTATCGATGCTACGCGAGACAATCTGGGAGAAGCCAGGTGTTTAATCAAATAATTGAGAAAAAGGTCTTACCAATTCTTGAATTTTTTCGTTTTCTCCTTCTTCGAGGTGACTTAGATTCACCTCCGGGCTTGCGGTTTTTTCTTCTTGAAGTTTATCCGTCTTGACCTGTAAGGTAGAATCTTTAAAATTAATTTTTGCGCTAGCTTCACGTAAGAAATCAACCCCCAATATGACTTCGGTTAATAAATTCTTTACTACAAGAAAATTGCTTTTCTGAACCTCACTTTTTATTTAAGCAGCCCCACCTTTCCCAAGCAGATACACTGTTTGCCTTGGGCAGCAGTCACGCGTTGTCCCGTTGTCTTAAACAGTCTATAACGACGAAAATGCTTTTTAAAAAAATCCAGCGACAGGAAGCTGCATTGAGCCCGGTATCGAGTAAGGCGGTCGTAGGTATGTCGTTCAGTAATATCTGGATTTCTGGCAAGGCCATTTCTACGACTACCTTCTTTCTGAGTGATTTTCCTTCCCAAACGGTGACTTATTTAACTTTTTCTTTTCCGCCCCTTGATCCAGCTACTTTTTACTCCCCCACGCTATGGTCTGACCAATCTTTCTTTATCCGCCTTTGAAACTTTCCCCTCTTGCCGACAGGAATTCTGGTGACCATATAATAATTTGAGGTTTCGTCTGGGCGTGAAACCTTGAACACTGCCTAAAATTGTTCGCACGCGCGTTTTCGACCGTTCGCCTACTCTGAAATTTGACAGCTAGTTCGAATAAGCTTTCCAGCGTTTGCGGATTTCTAATTTCAAGAAAATCTTGAATTGACGGAAGCAACCGTGGCAAAATTATTTCAATGATTTCCTTGTCGGGCCTTTTTCCATATAATAATTTGACAATGTAGATCTTTCTTAAGATGAAGTCCGTTAACTCGTCAAAATTTTGATATTTACTGAATAATTCTGATTCCAGTCTTGCGCGGTCTCTTACAACCGGGACTGCTTTCAATAGAGAATTTTAAAAATTTTCCCAAGTGTATGTTTCGCATCCTGGATCCCTCGACAAATTCTTTTACCAGCTGAGGGCTTGACCTTTTAAACTCGACGTAACGATGATAATTCTTTGCGGCTGGTTGACAGGATATAACGTGAAGTGTAGATCCAGCTGCTCCAGGAAGGTCAGTACGGATCCTCTTCCATCAAAAGTTGTTGTTGGCTTCATCGCCGCTCTCATAGTTTTCGCGATAAATCCGAATCCCTCCATGGGGTTTGTTTGTGGCTGAGAGAACTGAAAGGTGGGAGGGGTCAACGAGATCTTCCCCACCTAGCGGCATACTTCGTTAAGAACAACTTCGGGTACCAAATGTGGGGTTTTACCTATTTAATTCCAAAGTTCAGTCTTAGAACCCCACAAACACTAACAAGCGAATAATCGCTTAAATGTGAGAGTAAACACGTAAGGCTTAAGACGACTACCCTTTATTTCTCAGAATAATTACAATCAACTCTTAACCCGGAGTATACAGCAAAGCCTACACTTGGGCTTGAACTTAAATAATTATGAAATTAAACTAAACTAAGCTGAACTAAAGCTATCTGAAAGGCATAGCCAAAGCTATCAGAATTCTAAGTAGTTGGCCCCTGAATATTAATTAAATCGGCAATGCCAAGCAAGGGCCTAAAGTATGGCCGAGCGTGGTATCCTACGAGAGAACGTAGCCAAAAGGCAAACGTGCACTAGTCAGGAAAATCAGACTCTTTCTCTCGAAGTCGGCGAAGCATCGACTTGAATAGTACTTTTACTCATTTGCATTAACTGCGTTTCTGAAATTACATTCTGGTAGGAAATTGTAAGCTGAAATTAGAGTAGACAGAAAAGGTGCATAACGTAAAATAACTGCTAATAAAATTAGGATAAAGCTTACACGTTTTTTCCGCATGGATTGACTTCTGAAGCGAAAATCTTGAGCAGTTGAAGCTTTCAGAGAGAGGGCCATAATGCTGCTATCATGAACGAAAACAATAAAGTTCTAAAATGAGAGAATAATCTTTCAAAAATTCTAATCTCTTTAGTTTACCCGAGTCACTTTTGATAATTTTCAGCTAATATCATACTGACTACAAAAATTTCAATTATGCTTGTATTTACATTAGAACTGGATTTTTTTAATAATTATTACATTATGTATTTTAAATATGTTTCGTTTCTTAAGTATCAGGCATTTATTTCAGGTGCATACCTTTCAGTATTTATAGGCATTAATGGATTTGTCCATGTTATTATGTATACTTATTATGCTATTGCTTCTTTGGGACCATATTACCAGAAATATCTTTGGTGGAAAAAATATTTGACGTCTATGCAAATAGTAAGTACCGAATACTTTATTCAAAGACTTATTTAATATCTGTAAAATTACAGATTTATTAAAATCTGTAAAATTGGATTCTTTCTAAATATACAGTATGTATATGTGTAGTATTATACTAGATTTAACGAGCTGCCATTTTTTGATATATAGTCTCTACAATCTCATTGGAAAAGAACTTTGATATGCGATACGTTAATTTTAATTAGCACTTATTTTTTTAAACAGTTATATTTAATTCTACATGTACCTCATCTTAGAAATGCCAAAGTATTTTTTTTCAGGAAGCAACTAACTATTTAGTGCAAATTCCTATTTACTATCAAATGTCTCGAGCTTCCATGTTATAACGATAAAACGCACAACAAACCAGTACCGATACGGCAATTTGTCATGAAAAGATGGGAGATAAAGAGATTAAATAGCGGTAGTTGGGTATTGATATAAAGGAATGGAATTCTGTTTAGTAGTGAATTTAAATTAAATTTCTGTAAAATGTTATTAAATTATTTTGATAACTAAATGAGCGAGATATATTAAAACATCAAAGTTACATATTACAGAAGAAAGAAATTTCTTTGTGACTTACGTCCGTGTTTAGGCCACAGCCGCCATCTCTTTTATGTTCAACTTTAACAAGTTCTTTTAATGTTTATTCTACTTTGTATTACCAGTATTATCGGGTATTAACGAAAGTATCCCGCCACCGCAAAAATCGTCTGCGCAAAAATTTTTCCTTAATCTATTTAGTCATATTCTGTCAAACGATTTTTGAGATTTGAAAGAAGGATACTTGCTTTAGAACATTGCATTGTTAAATTTGTAAAAAATATCGTTATCATTAAGTACAAGGTCTCTGAAATTGAGCTATCACACTACCAGAATAGAACCATCACATTACTTTCAGTTCTGTTTCAAAAAGTCAGCTACAGAATGTCACCAAATCAAGTGTACAGCTTTAGGTACTAATGTTGTAACATATGATACTGTGAAGGTTTGATATCGAAAGTTCAGAAACAAGGACTATGACATTCCAGAAGCAGGGCGCTCTGGCCGACCTACTGATGTTGATGACGCTGGCTTGCGAGAACTTGTGGAAGAAAATCAGAATGTAACCACTCGAGAGCTTGCTAAGGTGTTAGGCGTTAGTGCCATGTACATGAGCCACCTATGCATCTCATAAATTTGACGTAGAAGTTCAATCGTTGGGTGCCGCATGAACTGACTTAAGCAGATGAGGGAAGACGTGTTCGAGTCTGCACTAATCTGCTAGAATATCAACGCAAGGACAAAATTCTCGACCGAATCATCACTTGAAAGGAAAAGTGGTTTTAGTTTAACAACACAGGCCGAAAAGATGGTTGGTTTGCACACGATCACCCAGTCAGCAGCACCGCAAAGCGCAATTTGACTAACAAAAATATCATACTTTGCATATGATGGGGCTGCTATGGTATTATACACAAAGAGTATCTGGAAAAAGGTAAAACCGTCTATGGTAAGGTGTACAGCGAGATGCTAGTTCCTGTTTCCGCTGCTATCAAGGAAAAACGTCGAAATGTGCTCCGGCGGAAAAAGATAATGTTCCATCAAGATAATGCAAGACAACATGTGTCTGCACTCACGGACTGGACTCTGTACGGATTCGAATGGGATCTTTTGCCACACCCACCATATAGCCCCGACATCGTTCCTTCGAGCACCTACCTTTTTTAAACCTGCAGCTATTTTGCACAAGCCGTCCGAAATGTGGTTTATCTGTTTTTGGACTCATTGCCACCAAGTTTCTGGACCAAAGGTTTTTAAAAACTACCAAAACGTTGGCAGAAAATCCTAGATTTGGAGCTGATTACCACCTGCACTAATGGTACTGCTTTCGTGTTTTTTCCCTAATTTTATTAAGAACGTTTTTTGGCGGAAAAATGTTCGTTGCAATCAGATATTATTTAATTGCTGTTACAGCATTCTGGTTGCTTAGCTTATCAGGACTGAGTGTTCTGTGCATACTTTTGGCGAACATTGTCGTAACAGAGTCAAAGTCCTGGTCTCGAACAGGAAGCTGAATGCAGCTATGTTCTATGTCAGTGGTAGAATAACTGCACGTACGAAGGGTTTAAAATTACCATTTTATTAAACCACTATTTATAACCACTTCCCAACTCGGAAGGTATAACAGAAAATAATGACTGCACTTGGGTCTAAACTGAACAATCAAATAATTTAAAAAATAAAGTTGAGTAGAAATTTAAGTAGTCGTTGCTCTCAGAGCTTTAAACGCGAGGTTGGCCTCTATTCTAAACTATCAATGGTGCGTAGCAAGATTTGGCTAATACTAACGCACTTAGATTACTTCAATAAGTATTAGAGTAACAGTGCTAAGGCTTAGAATTTAAATACTAGCTAGTCAGGTGAACGTCGAACAGAGCCGAAGCGATCTGGGACTAATGGGACTAAAAGCTCTCTCACACTGAGAAGTTTCTTGCTAACTTTTAATTACAAAAATTGGCTCCACTTCAAATTTAGCATAAAGCTGAATTGCGTGCTCATTCTAACGGGAAGTTGAAATAAGAGTTCACAGGGAAGAGAAATTAACATAAAACTTTGTTAGTCTAAACTAAAACATTACAAGCTCATTGCGTAATTGTATTTTGCTGAATTGTAGTATTTTTAATTGGGAAGTAACGCTTATATAAGCGTCCCGCCATTTTATTACTCTCACAAATATCAACATTATATAATCAGTTTCTATACTGTTATATTAAGTTTTATGATTTTTTGAATTAATATTACATGGATCTGCATTCTTAACAGCTGCGAGTTGCACCATTTGTTTTTGCTCTCACAAATAAGGTAGCTTTTTTAACGCAAATAATTTGATTTATTGAATTTCGGAAAAGCTTTCACATAAGGACAAGTTTTAAAAGTAACATTTGTATTGGTGGTACTTAAGAATGAATTAAACATAAAAAATTTCAAAGCTTAAAATTTAATTTCATTTTACACAGACTACCCTATTATCTACCTGTACTTTTACTTTAGATTACCTTCTATGAAACTTCTCTTTTATTCTATAAAATTATTCCTAAACACTATTAAGTTGTAAGACATATGGTAGGCCTAAGAGGCTCTTCCAAAGAAGTCGATTCTAAAATGGGCTCTCCGAGTCAAGCAGATTATAAACCGCTCCTTTATACGTTACTGATCATCTTATATACTCGTCCTGTTAATGTAAGACGGTAAACAGTTCACTTATAGCCGCAGAAATCCTCTTTTGGGCAACTGTGTTTTTGTCGGATCATCCAAGATGATGGTTGCCTGTCTTTTAGATGTTCCTGGTTGGTTTATGGGTAGCCAAAATCTTTCATTATTAAATACACTGCCCGATATAGAAAATGCAACACACAGCACACTTATGTAAATGAGTGCTGAAATATACAGGTAATCAGTAAGATGTATTACTGCTACTCGCAGCGATGCAAGCTGCAACTCTACTAGGTACAGATTCAATTAGTGTTCAGATAGTTTCCTGAGGGTTAGAAGGTTCCGACGAATTAATTAGAAGGTTAAAACGACTGGAGCAAAGCAGATAAATGACGACCAATTACAACCCAAATATACTCACTCGGCGAAAGGTCAGGGGACATCGTAGACCAAAGAAGCAATAAAAATACTGCAAGGCTTGTCCGCTAACGAATGTCGCATGCGGTATCGAGGTGTCTTGCTGAAAGATACCATTTTGCAGCTGCGGAAAGTAAAGTAGCACAATCAGCTGCAGCACCTCATTAACATATCATCATGTCATCAATGTGCCTGTGATGGAAAAGAGAGGTGACCTGCTAACATGACTGATGGCACTCCAAATCATTATGCCAAGTTGACGAGCATTCTGGCGTTGAGCAATAGTAGTCGGTCGCTGAATACCATGTGGTGCCATTCAGATGTCCAAAAGACACGTTGACGACACCATCGCAGTCTTTCACGTCGACATTTTGACATTAAAAACAGTATTCGCAAAGGGTGGCTTGTCTTAAGGCACTTTTAGCCAAATGTCGAAAAACAATTCTCCTAGAAATTGGAGCATCAAAATCTCCTAGAACATTGCGCAAAATGTTCACAGTAGTCGACTGCTTCTTATTGTATAAAGAAGTATGGCAGAAGTTAAAGTGTGTTCATGAACTTGTAAATTCAACAAACAAGTTATTTCTTCTTAGAAAGAAAATTATATTATATTAGATATAATGAAAGTTCTACGATGCAGGAACATATCAAAGGGGTACTGGAATTGACTGAAAAGCTGCGTAGTATAGTTGATGATATTTAGGACTGACGGATGATTCAATTTAAGTTATTTTCTTCAATTTTTAATGCCTGTGAAGATTATTACTTTAATTTGTATTCGACCTAAAGTAAAATTCTCATGCTTGTTAAAATAAAGATTTCGTAGTTATTTTGATTCTATGATGAAAACTGAGGCTAAATACAGGAAACATACTCAATGCGACTTGCGTGCTAATGCACAATACAACAATGGATTAGGAGACTGAGTAATAATAAGTTTGAGAAAATTGCTTTGCGGAAATAATTCTAAAAAATTTAAATTCTAGAATTTAAATATTGTAATGTTGTAAGATTCCAGGGGCATAAAGTATTAAAATTTGTTGTTGAAAGTATTAGTTGCAAAGTTTAAAAGAATAATTGTAACGAACAATTATGTCTATTCTAAACGAATTAGTTTATATAGAGACGTTAACCGATGAAAATTATTCAGCTTGGAAATTTAAAATAGAACAACTTGTAATAAAAGAAGGTTTAGATGATGTTGTATTCCAAGAAAAACCTGAAACTGTTTCTGATATTTAGTTGAAAAACGACCGTATAGCTAAAGCTTTAATATGCCTAAACATTTCAGATTCGCAAGTTATCCACGTTTTGCATAATAAATCTGGAAAAGAAGTATGGCGGAAGTTAAAGTTCATGAACTTGTAAATTTAACAAACAAGTTATTTCTTCTTAGAAAATTATATTATATTAGATATAATGAAAGTTCTACGATGCGGGAACATATCAAAGGAATACTAGAATTGGCTGAAAAGCTGCGTAGTATAGTTCAAGAAATTAAGGAAAATAACTTAATAGCAATATTACTATGTTCTTTGCTAAATTCATACAACTCGTTAATAGCCACAATAGAAAGTAAAAGCAATAGAAAGTAGCTGAATGGTTGATAGACTATGTTAAAAATAAATTAAATAGTTGAGTATTGTAGTTGTGTGAAAACTAAGCAAGTTCAAAAATACGATTCAATTGCTTTAAAAGGTAAAAGCGAAAATAAATCAAAGCATTATGTTATACGATATTGTGCTTATTGTAATAGAAATAATCATACGACAAATGACTGTTTTCATTCAAAACGCAATGCTAGAACTTCCCCGAAAACAGATGTGAATAACAGTAGAGTAAGAAATTATTCTCAAAATTATAAAAGTAATGTATGCCAAATTGCAAATGCGCAAAGTGTTGAAAACATAAAAACAAAAGAAATTAAAGAAAATAAGTATCTTAAAAGTATCGAAATCGGAAATTCGCAAGTTCAATTTAGTCAAGTTCTAAAAGTGGAACATAAACATGAAAACTCACAAACACAAGAATGGGTTATGAGCCTCAACTAATATGACGAGGGATAAGAACTTTTTTTCCCTGTTAAATGATTCTGATAGGCAAATTGTATCTGCAGCTAATGGTGCTAAATTAAATTCTTATGGCATTGGTGAGGGCTATTTTAAAGTTAAAGGATCAGGCTACCCAAATAAAACTAGAAAATGTATTGTATGTACCAGGTTTAGATAGTAATTTACTTTCTGTTCAATCTATTACGAATAAAGGCTGTATTGTGACATTTGATAGTAATAAGTGTTGTATAAAGCGTAACAATGTACTCGTAGCCCACAGCAATGCTCAACAAGGTTTATATAGTAAATTGACCGCGAGCTCAAAATTGAGGAGAAAACATACTTAGCTAATGCTATTTCGTGTTCTAATACAAACTGCATACTAAAATGGCATCAAAGATTAGGCCACAGAAATATAGATGCGATAAAAACACTTGATAAAAATGATTTGGAAGACGGCATTAAACTTAGTAAATGCACTCATAGTGTTGAATGTTCTACTTGTATAAAACTAACAGAGAAACTTCATCCAAAAACGGGCTTTAGATCTAAAAATCCATTAGATTTAGTGCACACAGATGTGTGTGGGCCAATTGAAGTTAATAGCTTAGGAGAAAAAAATATTTCGTGACCTACATTGATGACTATTCGCGTTATACTCAAATTTATTTTATTGCTTCAAAGGACGAAGTATTCGACAAACTTAAACAGTATTTTGTATCGACAACAACTAAATTTAGGAAGAAGATAAATGTTATCAGATCTGACAGTGGTACAAAAAACTGTAATGAAACTACTGAAAGTTACTTAAAGAAACTTGGCATTTTTCATCAAATTTCGGTTCCTTATTGACCGGCACATAACGTCGTCGCAGAAAGGAAAAATCGTTCCTTACTAGAAATGACTAAAGCTATGCTAATAAATTCCAAATTACCAAAAGGATTCTGGGCTGAAGCAGCAGCTACTGCCACTTATCTCCAAAATGCATTACCAACTAAAGCCACAGACAAAACACCGTATGAATTGTGGAATGATAGAAAACTAAACTTAAGTCATTTGCTAGTATTTCGCTGTAAAGAATATTATTATGTGAACAAACAAAAGCGGCGAAAATTCAACAACAAAGCTCAAGAAGGAATATTCGTAGGATACGATTTACTAACCAAAGGATACAGAATTTATGTAGGTGGAAGGAAAATAATAGTAAGTAGAACTGTTAAATTTTCAGAAAACTGGCCTACATCTTACAAACATGTAGAAAATAATGCTGAAGATTCGGAATTAATTCATTTCGATAACTCTGAAAACGATGAAGAAACGTTTCTTGGCGATGATTTTACAGAAGATTCAGAAGGATCTGAAGACTTAATTAAATGTGAAGAAAATGTAGAAAGAAGGGTTTCTAGCAGATTAACCAAAGGGGATCCACCGGAAAGAGTCTCCTACAAAACAGAAGACGAAAAATCAACATTATCTCAAAACAAAGATCCAGAAAGCTTTGAAGAAATTCTAAGATTACGAAAACGTGAACAAGAAGCTTGGGTCAAGGAGATGGAAGAAGAAATAAACTCTCTAAAAGAAAACGAAACCTATCAAATTACAGATTTACCACCAAGAAAACATGCAGTAGGCAGCAAATAGGTTTTTAAAACCAAATATGATGAAACTGGTAAAAAAGATAAAATACAAAGCATGATTAGTAGCCAAAGGATTTACTCAAAAATAAGGCAGTGACTGTGATGAAACTGTTCACCAGTAGTGAAACACACAACAATTTGAGTTATCTTAGCATGGGCAGCATATAATAATGTCAAGGTACATCAAATAGATGTTAAAACAGCCCTTTGGAATGGCAAGTTAAATGAAGAAATATATATGCAACAGCCAGAAGGATTCGTAGTTTCGGAAGAAAGACTTAAAGTTTTTAATTGCAGAAGTCGATTTATGGTCTCAAACAAGCAGCTAGGTGCTGGAATGCAGAAATTGAAAATACATTGAAGAATCTTGGGGTCAGTCAAAGCAAAGCAGATCCGTGTCTTTTCACAAAAGAGGATCGTCATCGAAGAATTAATTTAATTCTGTATGTTGATGATATCCTAATGAGTTCTACAGAAGAAAAACTAATTCTTCAAGTAATTAATGATTTAAAGAAACGTTATCAAATAACACATCTTGGTGAAGCTAAATATTTCTTAGGCGTGGAAATAAATCGAAAGGAAGATGGAAGTTATCTCTTATCTCAGAAAAATAAATCAACTAGTCAAGCAATTTCAACTTGAAGAAGCGAAACCCGCTAGTACACCAGTGGAAACAAATTATTATATTCCAAACAAGGAAGAAAATCTCATAACTTCAAATGATAAATTTCGCCAAGCTATTGGAAGTCTTTTGTATATATCATCTATCACAAGACCAGATATTACAGCTCAAACACACATACTTAGCAGAAAGTGTAATAATACACGTCAAAAGGACTGGCATTCTGTAAAAAGAATCATTAGATATTTAAACAAGACAAAGCATTTATCTTTACAATTTCGTCGAGGGAAGAACCTAATCTTAAGTTTATTCAGATGCTGATTGGAGACAAGATATTGAAAATAGAAAATCCGCATCAGGAAGTATATTTTATTAGGCAAAAATTGTATTTCATGGTTTTCAATAAAACAAACATGCGTCTCATTATCCTCAGCAGAAGCTGAATATGTTGCACTATCGCAAGCTACGCAAGAATTATCATGGCTATCAAAATTAACAGAAGATTTGAAACTATCCCAAACTCTACCTATAAAAGTGTTCGAAGATAATCAATCAACAATAAAACTTGTAGAATCTGAAAAGTTTAGTTCGCGCACAAAACATATTGATACAAAATTTCGTCATATACGTGACTTGCATAACAAAGGAATAGTAAAACTTTCTTATCTTTCAACAGAGCAAATGGTTGCTAGCATTATGACTAAACCAATTCCTATAGTTAAATTTTAGTTTTGCAGAAATGAATGTCAATTGGTATGAGTTTCATTAGCAAAAACAGGGGCAATGTTAGCATAGAAAGCGAACGTGCGCCAAGATATATATTGGCGAGAGAAAACGAAGGTGTTCGCTTCGTCACAAGATATGCCTGAGTTAGATACGCCGTTCCGGAAGTTTCCAGCATTAAAGTGCAGATGTTTTTCCTTTTATCGGATTAGACAAGTTTTCACTTCATTCTAGGATTGTTAAAAGAGATTATGGATGAGTAAAGATCTTCGGATCGAACACTCATGATTTAGGAAGATGACCTATGACCTATGAAGGTGTTCGCATTCGATTCTCACTTTAGCTACTTGTACCTGGGCCAAAGGTTTAATTCAGTTAGTGAATCTCTTTTCAGTTACTGTGTCAAAAATATACTCTTTTTTATTGTCTAAATAGGTAAGTTGATGATATTTAAGACTGACGGATGATTCTATATAAGTTATTCTCTTCAGTTTTTAATGTCTGTGAAGATTATTACTTTAATTTGTGTTCCACCTAAAGCAAAATTCCCATGCTTCTTAAAATAAAGATTTAGTAGTTATTTTGACTTATGATTCTTTGATGAAAACTGCGCTGAATACAAGAAACGTACTCAATACGACTTGCGTGCTAATGCACAGTACAATACGATTTCACTTTTTATGTCTTGAATTTCTGAAGTATTAATACTTGAATTAGTAGGCTAATCGTAGCTATTTCTTTTAAAATGTTTTCAGGCATTACTTGATCAACATGCGAATATTTTATTACATTCTGTTTTAAATTTTTATATTTTAAAAGTTTTAAATATTTTGTACCGTTTAGAAATTTTAATGGCAAATTCTTCTGCATATTAGATTGTTATGTGTTATTTCTAGATTACAGCTCATTATTATTATCATTATTTTTTCTTTTGCAGCTCCAATTTCTATTTATGACCCTGTACCTCCTGTTTATGTCTGCCATGGGTTGTATCACTTCCAAGATCACCGTAGCTATTTGTATTTTTTTGAATGTTTTTTTCTTTTTCCTGTTTGTTAATTATTATCGTCGAACATTTTTAACAGATGAAAATAAAGGAAAATGATACCAATAGTAAAATAATATGAAACATATTTTGTTTTGTTCTATAACATATTGTACGAGAAATAAAACTCATTTTGTGTTACTTTATGGTATACTGTGCAATTTTTATCTGCAAATATTTACAATCAGTAATACACGCTACGCGATAACTTACATATAAAATGCCGCATCAAATTCATTTTATACAAACATTCCATCATCATCATTTTATACAAACATTCCATCAGTCTTATCTAAATAACGTTTTATTCATGTCATTATAGAGGATTTTCAAACTCTTAATTGAGTGGCCTTAATTCAAAATGAATTCTTTCAAATTTCAAATAATAAAACAATAAACCTAACATAAAATCCGTCCCACCTTTCGCTATCATAAAAGGAGGTTTACAGCAATAACAAAAATGGGGGAAAATTATTTTTATAATTCGTTTTCACTAAAGTATTCGAGATGTAGTAGTTATGCTTAATAGGCGCATGTATTAAAGTTTGTATCAAAAGGGGTTTCAAAGAACATTCAACTGAAAATTTATGTGCAAAACTTTTGTGTATGTGCAATTAAACATTAGAAAACTAACAGAATTAAAGTAACATTATAGCTGACAGAATTAAAGAAGAAAATCTATAACCATTGCCTTCTCAGATGCAAAATGATTTTTTGGTATACTTTTGTTTTCCGAGCGAATGTTATATGAAGATATGGAGAAGGTAACTAATGTAAGAGAAAATCTTTTGCCTGTCATATATGAATTTGATCAAGTAGTAAATAACACAACTATCAACTATCAGCATCTAACAGCAAAAGAATATCCAGAGCTATAAGGGCTTGAAATTAATTTGTCCATAAAGCAAGTATTTCAAATGGCATAAGCTTTTTATAGAATTCTTTGAAACAATTTTAACAGATATATTATGTTTTAGCAAACTGGGAAAGAAGTTCACATATTTAGGTTTACCAAAAAAATAAAAATATTTTTTTTGTGTGTGTCTGATTTTATTCTCTCCTTCCTTAAAATTTCTGTCTATATTTTTTTCTGAGTTTTCGCTTTCATAATATATAATACCTAAAACTAATCTAAAAACAAAAAATACTTTAACGCAAAACCTACCAAAAAAATTTTTTTTATTAATTCTCAAAAGAAGCGTTCATTAAAAAAGAACGAAAATATTGTTTCATTTTCAGTCGCAATTTGGATCACCAATATATACTCCTGAGTTTTTCCTGTTTCAGTATACAATCTAGAAAAATCTGCTGGAATTTTAATACAACAAACATTTGGATTTTAAAGTAATCGGTTGGTTTATGAGCATACGGCAAAGCCTTGAGGGTTATCTGCCTAAGGGGAGGGATGCCTTTCTAAAAGAGGGAGGACGTTCTAAGAGAAAAGATTCGTACACACGGAAATGGAGAAAACCACGAAAACGCCCGTGCAGCCACCCTGTTCGCAGGATTCGAACCGCTGGAGGGCCTAAAATAATCGGATTATGTAATTGTTATCCTACGCTTTCTGGATTTATCTTTTTATTTTTTTAAAAATTAAATACAGAAAGAACTATAAAAGCACACATATAGGCAGCTTCCTCTGTCTACAAAAATAGAAACTTTGATCTTACTAACAAGTTGCTTATTTGGGCATTAGTTTCGGTATTCAAAGCTAGTAAATGCTATCTTCCTAGGAAAGAAATGCAGGCATAACGGTTTTCCCAAGGGCGAATTCACATTTATGAAATATCCGGTAATAAGTATAATAGTATAGAAATATATAATAATATAAGTAATAATAGTTGCATAATAGTATAGAAATATATAATAATATAAGTAATAATAGTTGTATAATAGTATAGAAACTGAATATATAGTGTTGGCTACTTGTGAGAGGAAGAAAATGGCGGAACGCTTAGATAAGCGTTACTTCACAATTAAAAGTATTGCAATTTAGCAAAATAGAATTGAGTACCATCATTAGATACAAAACACTGTATTTATGCAATAAGCCAAGATACCAGAATGCTATAACTACAATTAAATAATATCTGGCTGTAACGAAAGCGTTTCGCCAAAAAGCGCTTTTAATAAACTTAGGAAAAAAAGAACATGAAAGCAGTACCTTTAGTAGTAATCACCCTCCCTAAAAAAATCTATGATTTTCTGCCAACGTTTGGGTAGTTTTTAAAAGCCTTCGACCCAGAAGCTTGGTGGCCGCGAGTCCAAAAACTGATCAACCTCATATCGGACAGCTTTTGCAGAATAGCTGCAGCTGTATAAAAGGCAGAAGTCCGAAGGAGCGCTGTCTGAGCCATATGGTGGATGTGGCAAAAGATCCCAGTCGAGTCCATACAGAGTTCAGCCGGTGAATGAAGACATACGTGGACTTGAATTTTCTTGATGGAACATTATCTTCTTGCGCCGGAACTCATTTCGATCTTTTTCCTTTCGAACAAATTACTGAAAACCTGAACATGCCTGTTCTTATTCGCTTGAGTCAGCTTATGCGAAACCAGCAATTGAACTTGCACGTCAAGTTTATGCCATGCATAGCGTGAGTAATAGGCATGGCACTAACGTCTAACTCCTTAGCAAGCTATCGAGTGGTTGCATACTGATCTTCTTCCACAAGTTCTCGCAAGCGGGCCTCATCAACATCAACAGACCGACCAGAGTGCTCTGCTTCTTGAATGTCATAGACCTTGTTTCTGAACTTTCGGTACCAAACCTTCACAATGTCGTATGCTACAACATTAGTACCTAAAGCTGTACACATGATTTTGCGACATTCTGTAGCTGACTTTTTGCAACATAACCGGAAGCAAATTATGGTTCTAATCTGCTAGTATGCTAGTTCTCTTTCAGACACCTTGTACTTAATAATAACAATAATTTTTTTACAAATTCCATAACACAGTGTTCTAAAGCAAATCTCTTTTTATTTTCAAATGCCAAAAATCGTTTGACAAAGTAATGATTAAACACGCCAACGCGAACTGTTTGCGCAGACGATATTTACGTTCGCGGAAAACTTTCGTTGAACCCGATATTACCCATTCCTCTCGGAACACTAAATTTGGCCATAAACGACTCGTATGAGGCTTGATGTCTTCTCTTTTGAATCATCTCCACTTACATGGACGAAAATTAATAAGCAAAGCTATTTAGCTTTAGTGGAGGAGTATATAACTTTTAGGAAGTTTTTAAGCTATAACATAAAACTTGAAATATTATAGGGAGAATCGGGTTCATTTATAATAGTAGCGCATCTCTGTAGGGCTAACAGAATATTCGCTAGGCCTTCGCAATTTTTAATTAGGTCCGATTTGTAAGGTTAGATAAGGTGTTTCGAAAAGATCGTGCTAACAAATATCTATTAAATATTTCATCAAAGATTCATGACTTCAGTTTAAGAAAAAATTCAAATTAGGTAGACAGTTTGAAAAGGCTAAGTTTGATCATCTGATAAAAATATACAAAACTTAAATTTTTCTACAAACTCCGCACAGAAAATAGAAGCGAAAAAAATATCTCCCAGACACAAATCAGTCAAGCAATCAGAAACAGAATAAAATTACCCGAGATATTTTGATCAAAGTTTTTTTGGACTACATGGGCTAAATATTGCTAAAAAGAAACATTAGCAACCCAGCAATCTGCCACTTCTCAGGGAATCTGCTATTCGACCTGTAATTTATGTTTGAATTTAAAACAATATGTTGTTTAGCTAATTAACAATTTAAAAGCAAAACATATTAAGTTTTCAAATGGAATTAAGATTCTTTTAACTTTTTTTTTAGAAAATTTAGATTTAGCACACATTAAAAATTATCATTTGTAGCAATACTAAACATGAACTTTTATATTTATTGTATTAGTCAACATAAAGTAAAGAAAGTAAATTTCAGGCTTTCAATTTTTTTAGTCCAAAGGGGATTTGTCTCTGAAGGACTATTATTTTCGTTTTGCGATTTTGCGTCGGTTCACTCTGAATGCCCATTTCACTTTTAAATTGTTGCCACTAAATATTATCGCCCTATATTATATTTAAAGAAATTAAATAATGAAGAATCTGCATAAATGTATATATGTTTCTCCCATTCTGATAAAACGGCGGTACCTAGAGCCATCCAATTTTGAATGACATCATCCCACTGCGAATATGGGCATCTGAAAGCCGGAATTCGAAATTTGGAATTTGTTTTATTATCAATTTCATATTTTGTAAAACTTTAGCGAACTTTTGATTAACAAACTCAAAGATTACAAAGTGAGCAATGGCAACGTTGTACAGAAAAAACATTCTTATCTGCAGTGCGTGGGACTGTGTATCGGAAATTCTAAAGATACGTTCAATTTAAAATTATTTTGCGATATTTCTCTTGAACTGCATTTTATGGTTTAAGTGGGAAGAACATGATATTTAATAAATAAAGGTAACACATAAAATGTTAAAAAACGCCCCTTTGGACGTAATTTAAAATCTGAAACCTTTCAGATTTTTTTTCATATATGTTAATACACATTAATATAAAATCTTTATTTTTTTCCCTTATCGTTGTATTGCGTTAGGCTACTTAGGCATTTATTATCCATACAGTCTGCCAAAATGTTGCCATTCTACTAGGTACCTATTAATTTTGCATTCATCATTTATCACCCTTTCTTTCATTTGCCAGACCGCCATTTCTAGCCTGTTGCCATTTAATATTCCTTAAGATATTCGAAAATGGTTCACAAAGTTTTGTAAAAGTCTAACCGAAATTTTCATGACTTAAAAATTTGATGTTCTGTAATACATCTGAAATTTATGTTTGAAATTAAAACAATGCGTTTGCAATACTATCTAAAAGCAAAATACGCTTACTTTTTAACATTTGATTTATAACTTTATTTTTATAATTTAATGTTGTTTTTAACTGACGCAATTTATAAATAGATTTAATTCATGTTATTGATAGTACATCAAATTATAATTTTAATAAATATTTCTTTCTTTATTGTAACTTATAGCAGATATTTTTCGAGTCTTATATTAAATACTTCAGCATCGACTGTTTGAGCACAGTCTAAGTTTTTACTGAGAATGGTCATAGATCAGAGCAGTGATTCTCAATGTTTTTCTGTCGCGGCACACATTTAATGATTTCAGAATTTGGCGGTGCAAAAAGAAAAAGATAAGTTGTTTACTTACCTATAATACGCTGTGTAAAATACTTTATGATAATAATTTTGAATGTAAAATAAAATAATATGTACTACAAAAACAGTAATACGTTTATTAAGGGCTTAATTACAAGTTAATAATAAGAATACTTTTAATGAGAAATTTGAGCTTGATGTTTTTTGATAATTTCATTTATATTGGGTCGTAAAAATGACAATGCTGCTCTCATATCGTCTTCTACATTTAACAGTTTTGATCTTTTATTCGCTTTTAATGTTGATTAATACTGAAAATCCGAATTCACACAAATAAGATGTAGAAAATTGTAATAATATTTTTAAAGCTTTTTTGGCCATCATGGAATAATCGCATCCAATGTTAATAAAGAATGAATTAATTGATTCTTCCGAATATTTTAAAATTAAATTTCGGTTATTAGAAAACGAAATTAGTTCTTTCTCTTCATTCAAAGTTAATTCAAATACAGAAGTATTCTTTATCACAAATGGATCACGAACCAATCAAATTTTTTTATATCTAAATTTGGGAAATGATGAATAATTCTCTCCTCTAATGTTGTCAAATGGTCAATAACAATTTTATGAATAATTTTATTAAAATCATTTGAGACTGACTCAAACTTTTCCAAATTGCCTTCGTGAGATTTATTCTTCCATAAAGTTATTTGCTTTTGGAATCCCACAAGTTTAACTTTTGAGTTTAATATATTTTCTTTCGGCCCTTGCATACTTGAATTTATGTTATTAAAAATAACAAAAATGTCTGACAAGTAAGCTAATCTCCCATATGCACCAATCAGAACTTCTTAATATGAATTACATACTGAACATGCGCGAAAATGCTCCGAATTACGCTCTCCTCCAGAGCACCAAAATCGTCTTGGATGCCACAATTGGCTCTCTTATTAAAGTTTTAAAAACCGAATTTCCCCAATTCTAATGTGAACCGTATACTAGAATTAAATCCATTATGCTTACTATATACATTTCTAAAATTTGGCGGCCCACAAAAATGCCGCGGCACGGCGTTTGAGAGGTAGGATACGAAACTACGCAAAATTTAATTGAAGACCCCCTCCTTATCAATCAGAAGACTTTCTTCTTAGTGTCAACTTCCGTCAAAGACCTATAGCAGCCTCACGTAGATACGAAGGGTGAACATGTAAGGTTTTAGTTAAATTAACCAAGTTTTATTTTAATTTAAATCTTTTCTATCTCCTCTCTGTTTCAACTTCCTGTCAGAAGAAGCGCGCGTTTTTAGCTTATGCTAATTTTGAAGTTCAGCCAAGCACTATTTAAGCCAGAGGTAGAAACCTCTCGGTGTGTGAGAGCTCAGACTCAGATCACGGTCACGCCGCTCAACGTTCGTCTGACCAGCTAGCAGTTTAAATTTATAAGCCATAGTGCTTACTACGTGATTGCATTGTAAAATAAATTAAAGTGCGGTAGTATTTAGTATATCTTGCTACGCACCCTTTTAGATAGAGGCCAACTTCCGCGAAGTGCTCTGCGAAGCAAAGTTTAAGTTCTATTTAAGTATTTATTTAAATTTATTTGATTGTTAAGTTCGACCCAAGTGTGGTCTTTTACTTTCTGTATCTCTCCCGAATTGGGAGGTTTGTTATTAATAGCGATTTAATAAAAGAGGATTTCAAATCCCTTTCACGTGCAGTTATTCTCCAGCCCAGCAGTTACATCAGAACATAGCCTACCTTCCGCTCCCTGTTCCAGTCCAGGACTTAGAACTTGAGGATAAGAACCCTTTACAGAATTTACCATGTTTCCAAAAAGGATGCACAGAACACTAAGTCCTGACAAACAGAAGCAAGAAAACCCACCAACTGCACGGTTTCAGATTTTATACCGTTGCTTTTCGTCTCAAGAAGATACATTTTGCTTTTCGTCTCAAGAAGATGGGTGCTACAAAAAAGTCATTTATCCTTATTGTTGGGATATTTCATTGAGATTTCAACTCTCTATTTTCGTTTATCAGATGTTGTAAAAATTGTAAATACTAAATAAATATTAAATTAAAAATCTGGTATGTGCTAAAGTAAAAAGGAATTTCTTTTATAATTAAATTATAGTTCTATAATGCTTAGAAGATTAATGAGCCAAATCTTATTTATTCTCCACAGGAATTCAA
>KK114118.1:290868-502544 GCA_000611955.2 Stegodyphus mimosarum | reverse complement strand
TAATATATTAATCAACCTATCGAATATCTGATTTGCAGAGCACCTTAAATAAGTTTTCTTGTCTAAATATTAACAAATCTTCTTAGATAGTGTACAATAGTTTTAACTTTCAAATTTACCATTTTAAGTAAATACTTCTAATTTAATTAAAAAAAGTTTCTTGATTAAATCTAAAAAATAAGGTTTGTTAAGCGATTCTAAATTCACACCAATATTATTGTAATAGATGCCTTAAGCTTTCCATTTTTAATCATTGCAGTTATTTTAAAGCTATTTAATTTTCCGACACATTCCGTATTTTAATAGTAGAAACTTTTAAATATTTATTTATTCCTGTTTTCCAATTACAATAACCGTATTTGACTCTTCTCTTCCTTTGACTTTCGAACTTCCTTTATTCATATCTTCGAATTTCAACTTCCTCTTCATCCATTTCTTTTCCATATATTGTTGCATGATATTCCAGTTTTCATGTATCTAGAATTTGTATATTGTTGTATTGTATTTATGCCAACTTACATTTAAATAATAATTTTCATAAGCTCTTGCATTATAATTCCAGTTAACAGAAGATGTTTCTAACACCTTGGTATAGATCAATTTTGAATATGCAGCTCATTTTCCAATCTAGTTTCAGGTTTAATTATTTATAAAATTAATACCTTCAGGTTTAAGTAATTATAAAATTATTTATTTCAAATTATTTGTAAAGAAAGATGATCGTTAAAGCATGTTGTTTCCCGATTTATAATATACCTCATTTATAATTTTTATAAAATTTTGCGGCAGTATTGGAATTAACAGTAAATACGCCTAATGCTATATATTTAGATTACAAGGATTTAAATGGCCATTTTCTTCACTGGTGCTTTTATGTTATATTCCAAATATTTCATAATGACATACAGATAAGTTTAACTCATTTACCAAACATGTAAATCTATAATTCAGCATGCTTTTATGCTTACGAATATTATATCTTCACTTTACTTTAATATATTTTTCAACATATAGCATCTGATCAGCCTAATTTCGAGAGGTCGTACATCCAGGCGGTAAAGTCGCTGAACATTGGCAGTTCGACGGAATTTCAAATCCCAGTGATACTCCAAATCTTTCTTTCTCTGTACATATTTAATACGGAAAATTGTATTGTAAAATCTTCAGTTTACGAAGTATAAATATTTTAAAAATTTAATCTTTAAAAAATACTACAAAATTTTATTCATTGGTAATTTTCGCCTTTATCTTAACATATCGCTTTAGAAATCTCATTAAAAAGAAAATAGTTAATAAAGAAATAAACCAGGTTTCTATGATTGATACCTTGGTGCAAATTATACCCATGTTTTTCTAAAATCACAGACTTTATACGGATATCAATAAATTATGGATTATTTCTTCATCTAATTTGCGTAACCTGTTTATTCTGGAATTTCCTGAAAGTACTACCATTAACATGCTTATTCCGAAACTATACTTTAGTATCGAATAATCTTTCGAACGCCAGTTAACTGTATTAAATTTTCATATCTAGTTTAGACACTAGCCGCCTAAACCGATATAGTGGTTAGCGTCGCTTTCTTCCGTGCTGAAGGGTGCGGGTTCGAATCCCGGAGAAAGCACAAATATATCGGTGCGGCATAGCGGCACTAAATATACGGCGAGCCGAAACTCCTCGCGTGTGATTTGGGAAGGGGAGAGTGGTAGGAGACCTTCGGACCTGTCCCCCCCCCGGGGTGCTCGCCTAAAATCTAAATTACAAGTAAAGAATATCTTATAAGAATAATTAGAAGAAAGAGTAAAGAAGTAATAATAGTAAAGGATATCTAATTAGAACGACTATCTAATAAGTAATTATGTAATAAGAACAGCAAGTAATTATCTAATACGAATATCTAATCTTGTGATATATAATCCTATTTCTCCATTTTTCTTTTCCTGTTGGCTGCTTTTGGCTTGGAAAAATAAAACTAGATAGTAACCCTCGGCTTTTTGAAAGCGAGGGGTCTTTTTCGGAAGTTTATCGATCAGTTGGGCTGTGGGCAAACAAGGACGAAGGGCCTTGTATTTCGCGCAGTTGGGTTATACCACTGGCTCAGAGGGGAAAGAAAAAAAAAAAAAAGTTTCTATTCTCAAACCCCTTTCCTATACCGTATAGTGGTGCCATCTACTGTGAAAACATAGAACCTAAATAAAATTTTTAATATGTAATGGTGACATCTAGTGACAGAGGAGTAAAATTAATTTCCAGCCTCATTTTCTCAATACTCGTCGTAAATTCCCGATGCAGTGTTGCATTGTTTTATTAATAAATGGTATTTTTGATACTCCACATCATTAACGCAACGCAACTTATTAACGAAAGAAGGATACGTGTTTTTCCTGGTAAAAGTTTTTTAAATTATGCCTGTGAATTAGTTATGTGACCATTATAATTTATCGCAAATTTTCACTTCCGCGCTAAACAAATAAGTTTGTCTCTTATACACTTAGGCGTAGTCCTATCACTGTGTATAGATTTTTTAATTTCGGAGCTATTCTGAACAGTAATTACTAATATTAATACCAACATAATACTATATATAAAGCTATTTTTAGCAATTTCATTTGTGCTGTTTTACAAAATTCATTAAGAAAATGTATCAAACTTCGGTTATCTATTTTTATAAATGATTTTAAACACTAGGTAAGTACATAATTTATTAATTAAGAAATGGAATTATATCACAAGAAGGATAGATAATAAAGTCTTTGAAAAGAACACTACAAGACTTATTTTAGGGAGATTTCATTTTGCGCTTGTATTTAAAAAACGAAAATAATTAAAAATGCTCAAACATTTAAGGTGCATTTTATTAAAGAAAATTTTATTTTGTGCGAGTAAAATAGGGCAGCCGAGGAAAACAACAATATATATATATATATCTAAATAAAAGTAATTAAAAATGCGTATGTGTATATATCTATACACACGCTCGCACATAATCTTAAAGAAAAACGTCTAAATAAGACTAAAATATAAATTTAGAAAAGTTTCTTAATTTTAAGTTTTAATAAAAAAACTTTCAGACTAAGTTTCACTTTTACAAATTGTTTTACACTTCGCTCGAAAAGCTAACAGTTTCTATATTTTCTTTCTTTTGCTTTAATTTTTTTTAAATAAGTCTTGAAAAAATATTCTAAGCTAGTATATTTTTTCCCGCTTTTAAAGATATAATTTTTTAATATATATAGGGGCAATAGTTCGTCACCACCAGCATTTGGCAAATGGATCCACTAATCCCCAGTCGCCAAGCATGCCTTCGTGGTACAACTGAAAGTACATTTGAAAGTTTGAATACACATTTCCCTGGACTTGAATATGTGCACTTTGAAATTTATTTTTTATTTATTTCATATTCTGTACAAATTTAATGAATTTTTGGTTAACAAATTCGGCGATTTAAAGCAAGTGTTGATACTACTGGATATAGAACAAATTAATCTTTCGCTTGAGGGTGCTACCACTCGCCAAAAATATCTATCCTTGAAATGTAATAAAGAAACTCGGCTATTTAAAGGGTAACGTGTTGTCACTGCCGGAGATAAAGTACTCTTTTCTTGTCCGCGCCAGCGTTTTACCGTTTCCTAAAACTTCAGATGAATTTCAGATTTGTTCTGTCTGATACAGATTAAAGAAATAGAGATTTAAAAGCAATGAACGCAGTTCGTAATATCTTTTATATTTTTAATCTGATTGATTGAAACAAGCTATATTTTATTAAAAGTTTTTTTGGCTTTACCGTAATTTATTATAAATTTTTCTAACTCCTTATGGTATTTATTTCGATAGAATTTTACGTTTTTTAAAGGACAGTGTCACACAATAAATGCAAAGCAAATGATTTGATTAGCTGTAATTCTCTTTTATTATTCTCACAATACTTTAAACTCTCAATTATAAATTTAACACTTCATGGCTTTTAGCGAGTGGTTTCGCAGTATCTTTCTCAGGCCCACAGCGATAACTCTCATTATATAAGATAATTAGTCACGTGGTTGCTCTTGTCGCAACACAGAGGCATGGCTCCAACATATTGTCTGGCCTTACAGTGTTGTAACATTTAAACAATAGTTGTAATTAATACATATAACAACTAACATAAATCACCACTACTACAATTAACATTTGAATTGTGTACAAAAATATAAACCAAGAATGATGTAGTATTATAACATATGATATTATTTACTTGCATAGCAGTTCAAATGATTCATTCACAATACAACACTTGACTATAATACAACTAAATGAAAAAAACTGCTAATTTCATTGATTTTACTCATTTAGATAAAAGTAAAATGGCAATTTTAGAAAGTGGTCTCGTAAAAGCTCCATTTTTTATTTTTACTTTTATGACCATGACTTTATTATCTTTATCTGCTAAGTTTGTATTATTCTACCTAATGATCAATTATAAATAGGTGCATTATTTTCTGTCTTAGAATCACGATAATATAAACTTCTTGATCTAGAAAGAAGTACCAACTTTTTAAATCACTATTCGAAACCATGTTACCATATTTTTATAGACTAGTTAATTGTTTTTTAAACTCTTGAACGATTTGATTAACATTCATTTCGCATGTTTAATTTCTTCGCTTCAAAGTCGGCTGTTAATATGGTTCTGAGTCATGCAGTCATTAAAGAATCTACCAGTAAAACTTAAAGTAGGCAAAAGTTTTATATCGCTCAAGTTGAGGAATTCACCTAGGAAAAAACAGACGTTTAGAGTAAGTGAAATTTTAGAGCCATTAAGTATTTTAAATTGATCAAGAAAGTACTATTTCATAATCCCTTTAGTAGGAATCACTTTAGTTGAATACTCGTCCTTCATCAGGAAACTAGGTTCAGTCTACCAAACTTCATTCTGGACAAGCTTGATCGAGTCAAGTCCCCTGGAAATTAAGATCACCAGAAGTTTCACCTGATGGAATGTGCCGCCACTGTCGCACATCCCGTGATCTCTTGAACAGCTTCATCTCGATTGGCAACGAATGTTTTAAATAGCACTGGTCCTTTAGCAGCAACAAAAGACTACGATAGAGTCACTCCACAAAAATACATTATTTATATTATACTTAAGTTTTTCGATTTCGGAAGCAATACTGCTGCGCATAACTCTAATCTCGGAATGCTAACTCGCTTTTTAGGAGAAATTCGCGATTTTCTTGTTACAAGCCTTATTACTATTTCCCCACAATGGGAGACGAATTTGCAATAAATTACAGTTCCGCAAGTTGACTCAGAGGTATCACAAATTCCGCGCAACTCAATAACAATTGCTTCTGCAAAAAGAATGCATCTGTTGATTTCTAAGTTAGATATTTCTTGTAATTCAAAGAAAAATTGCGCCATCCTTTAGTTTCCTTCTCAGGTAGAAGATCATCCCATCTGAGCTTCAACAACCATAGTATCTGATGAAATATTTAGTTTTAGCTATCATTGGACCCAATAAACCAAGTGGGTTAAATATTCTTCCTATTGTTGACCAAACTTGCCTTTTGGTAACTTCACAACCGTTTCCTGATTTCACCTCAAAACTAATACAACCTTCATCTGCTTTCCAGGAAACATCAAGAGCTAAAACTTCATTCGTGAATGGAGATCTATATGCACCGTCATCGTTAATTGTAAATTCAGGATTTATTGATACATAACTGGTGAAGAATCATGTTTCCACTTTTTAAAATATTATTTAACGCATGCTGTTACTCTATTTCCAATCTCAATGAATTGGACTCTGTTAGCACATCATCCATATAAAAAATCATTTTTTACGACTGCAGCCGCTAATAGAACATTTCTGAACTTATCTATAGCAAACTGATGCAATGTTCTTATGGCTATGAGAAGCACACTAACTGTGACTTTTCTAACCGTAATTCATCTCAAAAATTTTAACTGGATCAATTATTAAGTCTTTCCACAAAATTCTCTGTAGTTGTCATTTGGTAGGATGAATCAATATTTTTCTGATATCAGTTGTAAAAGCATAAATATATTTTCGAAAACATGCCATAATTAAAAACAAATTCTCCCGAATTACACTCCCATTTGAATTGAATTTAGCGAATTCTTTTTGACGTTGTAGTCGAAGCATTTGATACTACTCTTAAAAGTGTCGAAATTTTCTCAGGGCGATAAACCCGAAGGTGTGATTTTTTATACATATATAATATGTTCCATTTTACTCTCCATATTAATCTTTGACTTCAGTTCATCATATTCAAGTAGAAAATTTGAGTATCATGATAAGTAATTTGCATACTTACGTAAAAGAATCCACAACGAGTGATGATTTAATAATAAACCAAAATTATTATTTTTTTCGCCAAAATAATTACTTTTTTATTACACTAATTTAATCAATTGCTCTCGTCCGACGATTCTAGACTTTACACGTAACAGAAATGATGCAATGAAGTGTAGTTAATGCGAAAGCATATTGTACAATTCCTTTAATATGACAGACTCCAAAAAGGCCTTGAATGAAGAGTTTTAAAAATTTTATTTTAAGTCCAAAGGAGCTTTGTCCCTGAAGGACTATTGCTTTCGTTTTCGCATTTTGCGTGATTCACTATAAATGTCCGATTCAGTTTTCAAACTGTTGACACCAAACATTATCACTCTGTATTATATATAAAGAAATTAAATGATGAAGAAGCTGCATAAATGTATGTATGTTTCTCGCATTCTGATAAAGCAACGGTACCTAGATCCATCCAGTTTTGAATAACGTTCGTTTCCACCCGAATATGGGCATCTAGAAGCCCAAATTCGGAATTTGTTTTATTATCGATTTCATCTTTTGTAAAACGTTAACGAATTTTTGATTAACAAACTGAACGATTTAAATTGCGAGCAATGGCAACACTCTACGGGGAAAAAAATCTTTTATCTCCAGCGCGCGTAACTGTGTATAGGAAATTCTAAAGATATGCTCATTTTAAAATTATTTTACGATATTGCTGTTAAACTGAATTTTATGGTTTAAGTACGAAGAACATGATATTTAATAAATAAAGGTAACACACAAAACGTTAAAAAAAGTCCCTTTGGATATAATTTAAATTCTGAAATATTTCAGAATTTTTTGGGGTATACAAATGTATCTTATTATTTAAAATTAAATACATATGAAATATAGTATGAATGAATGATATATAGTATATGAATATGAAATATAATAAAGACTGGAAAGATGAGCATATTTAACTATAGTTGTGTTATTTGTGATATGCTGCTCTATTTTTCAGTATATATTGCAGTATTGATCTTAGCTCAAATATAATTTTATTTAATTTTGCTTTGATTTTTATTTAAAAATTTGATGACAAGGGAACAAAAGCCATTCTGTAAGAATCATCACATACAGGTGTTTCAGCAAATCGGTTACGAACTCTCAGGAGAGATAGAGACGATGGAAAAATGCATAGCAATGCATAGTCAGAACAGATTTCTTGGTGCGATAGTGACGACACAAACACAAAAAAGGAAAGACACGAACACAGAGCGAGAATGTATGTTTATTATACTTTGTGCAGCGGAAACTAAGAAATAAGAACAAAACCGACGGTCTTCGTCAAAGAAGGTGTTTGAAGTTACGTTCGAAACGTATCCTCAACATGGGATCGGAAGGGGTATTCCGGCACATTGGCCTGCAAGATCGCCAGACCTCATTTGCATTGATTACTTCCTTTGGGTGCACGTCAAGATATTGGTGTACGAAACCTCCGCAGGAAGTGCTCAGGAAGGAGTTGCACGCATCGTGGCAGCTGTTGGGGAAGTCCGGGACGTGACCAGTATTTTCCAGAATATCAGATTTTCCATGTGTCGGAGATGTGAGGCATGCATCATGGTCCGAGGTCATAATTTCGATCACCTTCTTTCATGACGATCGTTGTCTAGTTTTGTTCTTATTTCTTGATTTCTGCTGTACTCAATATAATAAACGTGTTTGTTCACTTTAACTTTCTTCCTTTTTTGTGTTTTGTATTGTCACTACCGCTCCAGGAAAGCCTTTTAGATTGTGCATTATTCCGTGACTTTTTATCGTCTAGGTACACTCTATCTCTCCTGAAAATTTGTAACCGATTTGCTGAAACACCTTGTATATATTATTTCTGTAGTAAAATTCTTGTTTTCTCTCTGTCTATGCAACGCAGCCTGGCAAACGCTTATCAAAGAATCATGAAATAAATCAAGAAAGGAGCTTAATGTACAAGATACAAGATAGACTGGATGGACTAAAAATTAGGACTACTGAAGAATTTCCGTATGAATTATTAGTACGAGTCCATTTTAGGAAGACAATTCCATCTAAAGTCTTCAAATTACAATACAACATCTTGAAGAATAACTTCCTTTTAAAAAAATTGTAAAAGACTTCCTTTAAAATAATTGTAAAAGACTAAGAGTAAGAGAAAGGATTATGTATCAGTTACGTGCCACATACCAAAAAAACTTTTAAAAATTACAATAAAGTACGTAAGACTATTAATAGGATACACCACGAATTCACTGTAGATTTATTTTAATAAAACAGATTAAAAGTAAAATAGATATTATGAATAACCGCATATATAGCTTAAAATCCCTTAGTTTGTTAATTAACAACAGATTAACTTGGAATTTACAGTTTGCCGAACAGCACACAAGCGCATGGGAAAAAAAGTATTTTATTTCTGATAGAGGCTTTTAAATAGCTTAAGTTTGCTGAGTAAATTTGAAGATTATCTTACGCTTTGCAGAACAGCAATACATTCGTGGGCGGAAGGTAACAATTTTTATTTAGAGCAATAGGAACAGACTAATTTTAATCGCTGAATTTGTAAAACGAAAGATTAAGTGAACACAAAATATGATATAAATAAGAACAAATTCGAATTAAAAATTCGGGGCTGGAGGGGCCCATGTTCGGGTGGAGGATAACGTGTGTTCAAAACTGCTAGCAGAATTTTTTTTCCAAATTCGGAAGAATATACATACAGATTCTTAAATGTTTAATTGTACAGATTTATTTCTGTAAAACCCTTTTTATTAATATTCTGATGAGCAATTTATAAATGCTGTTTTGTATACTTTCTTAAATTCCCGTTCTATGATCTGGTCCCACAAAGGCCTGTTAATTAAAAGTCTTCTGAATGTTTTCATTTATAATGTACATTAATCAAATAGCAAAGAAAATCTTGCAAAGGGAAAATATTTTCTCTATTTGAAATTTTTTAAGCAACAAAGAAAATCCTTCTTTCTACATGTTTCACGAAGCCAAATCACGTCACATGTAAATAATCACGTCAAATAAAATAGATATCGCAAACATTTCGATTAAAGATAAAAAAAAAGATAAGAAATATGTACGATAATAAATTATAAGAAGCAAAGTAAAATTTTAGGAAAAATTTAATGATATCAATGAAAAGGGAAATAATCTTCAAATATTTTCTTATTTTATACGTAAAATGTTGTTTCGATTAACTACTTAAATTTACTAATTATAGGTTTCAATTAACTGATATATACTTTTAAAAAGCTGAGTTCTGTTAAATATTAAAAAAAAGCAAACTTACTCTCAACACACTGGCCAGTTACTAAAAGGATACAATGATTCTGCATGCTAAGCAGATATTCATGAGTTCTAGTGAGACAAGATTGTTTTCTGGTAGTCATGATACCCTTTTCTACGTTTTCTTGCAAACGTAAGAACAGCATTTTTAGTGATATTACCCTAAAGCTTTGGATTCTTTACTGCTCCTTTTCCTGAAGAAGTTTTAGTTGCGCTGTTTAATTGCTAAGAATTTTGTTAGTTGTAAAATTTCTGCGTCTTTCGGTACGCTATGGTAATTTTTGAAAATTGTATAGCAGGTCATATAAAAATGTTTCTTTAACAATTTTTCTGTTACAACATTTCCAGAGGTATTAGATATTCAGATTCTCGAGCCCCACGAATAATCTTTCCAGAGATTTGTAATTTTTCCATCATTAGAAGCTTTCGAATCCTAACTTAAAAACTATTTAAATTTTTTAACTCAAAACTTTAGAAAGATCAGTTTTTCTGAAGTCCAATGGAAGCATCCGTTAGAAATGAATGCGAATGTTGCCATTCTGGTAGCAGCTGGGTCACTAATACTAACCTAGTTGGAGTTCTAAGTGTTACCCTGCAAATGTGCATTTATAAACTTTTGACGTGGTATTTAAAAATTTTGGTTGCAATCTAAATTTACTTCCTTTCTCTACCAACTTATTACGCATTACAGCAGAAACGAGGACCATATTATTCTTTTATAAATACCATGTACACTGAAAAAAAAGAGGGGGGACAGTTCCTATATCTCCCGTTCTACTGGGCCAATTTACAAAATTCAACTTGCGTTTTTCATGTCTCGGAAGCGCGACTTAGGCTATATATTAGACTTATACGAAGCATTCTTCTAACATAGGTATTTTGACACGGAATCGGACTTATTCTGAAATGACATGCCGATTTTTTTCCATATTTGGATTCGACGACTCAAATTATGCCAGACTGCCAAGCTTTGTAGAACTTGCAAGAGTAGTTTATGAAAAATTAGTTTTCAAAATTTTAGTTCTTCTATGTTAATTGAATATTTGGTATATATTTATTAATATCTCTTTTTTATTAAATGTTTTTGATGCTTCCTTTCACATTTCGAAATTTAGGTTCATTCCAAATAAAATTCACCCATTTTTTCATGATTTATTTTTTAAATTTGTATTTTTAAATAATGTTTATAAATTTTTTGAAAAAAATTTTGAATTATGACATACAAAATTTTTACCATCATCTTAAAGTAGATACATTTCTAAGCATACCTACAAAAATATTAGAGTTTTTATTCAAAATTTCTTAAAATATACGTAAATTTACATATTGGCATGTATTAAAATTTGGCATATTTGCTATAAGCGATAATAACGCCAAATGTGGTTTACGCACTTTGTTAAAATTATTTGAAAGTATGAACAATGACTTTTTTTCCGCTCCTGTGCAATGAAAAAAAAAGAAAGGAAAGTAGACTGTTATAAATTAAGAAGTTCGCCAAGTGAATTATTATTGGCGCACACTGAAAAAAATGCACCAAGATAAATTTTTGAATTTCTCCATACATTTCGCACCAAATTTTACAAAATTTAATATTTAGGCATAATTTATAATTTTAATATAATTTAATATTTAATTATATTTAATATAATTTATAATTTTTATATAATTTAAAATTTAATTATATTTAATACAATTTATAATTGTTTTAATATAATTTTTAATATTTAGGTAAGTTGACTCAGACCTAAATATCGGCGAGACAAGCCTAATGGCGAGAATAACGCAACACCGCACATAAACTGCTCTCAACTGATAACGTGGTCTTCAGCAGGCGGAACACGCTCTCATTCTACAAGCTAAATCTTTCCTTTAAATACTATCTCTCTCTACATCGTTTGAATACGCGCGGACTAGAAATTAACATTTTCGTAGGAAAATAGAAAGCGAGAAAGACTGAAAAGCTAATTAACATAAAATAAGCGGTTAATATCAATAAATTAATATTCTACAATGCTATCCGAAACCGCGTTTCTGTATATTGAATGTAGAAAGACAGAACTTAAGAGAGCTTTTCTATGAGACTGCAACACCTAGCGGTAACGAAGCCAGGAAGCATTCATTAAAAAAAATCTGAATGGAATTTTCAAGTTTAAGATAATGAAATCGATTAAAAAGTGCTTATTTTGTTGAAACTTTTAATTTGAATTAAACCATTCACATTGAAACATACACATAGTTAAAAGCGAATTTTTACTTTTAAAACTCGCCGCCCAATTTCCGAATGGGTTACATTACCGAAAAGTCGTGATTCATCATAGATTTAAATATCAACAAAAATTTTGATTGAAATACTTCCATGTACTTTTTATATATATATATAATTTTTTTTATTATTTATTTTAACGCGTTTCTAAAGTATGAGCTAGTTTTCTTTAAAAAAAAGCCTTTATGAATGTATTCATTTCCCTCAAGTAGATAGCATTTTTATCCTTTGCCGTATTCAATTAAGAAAGTGTAAAATATTCCTTAAAATTTCTGCGTGTTAGCTGTATAGTGAATGATGTATCTTAGAAATAAATGTGACTGAGCATTTTTCTGTTATTAAGTTGATTCGATTTTGAAAAAAGGTTTCATATGTACCGTATCCCATAAATTATTAATCTGTTTCATGCCTGAAAGATTCTAGCTTTTAGTTATATGAAGTAAAATCTGTGCAAATTATCTCGTATAATCGACATTTTAATTTAATTTACAACATGTAGTATCGTAATAAACTACATAATATGCAAATTAAATTTATCATGTGAAAAAAATATTGAAAAGAATATACTAAGAAAGGGTAGGAATTAATAATAAATATTTCTTATCTCATTTTATGGGACGTTTCCAAATACCTAAATTGCATTAAAAACTTTAGGTTTGTGTTTTACGTGAACAAAAGAAGAAATAAAATGGCTAAAAACAAACATGAAACTGTCGTGTTTTCTCAAGAGAGGGTCGGGGAAACGTGATTCTGAACGAAACAAATAGAACGAGAAATCCAGATGGCAGAAATATTTTGGACAGCACCTTGTCGAAAACATTCGAACAGAAGAGCTTTCAAAATAAGATCGCTTGTTTCGGAGATATCTGCAGACGATGAGGAACATCGATGGGTGTCATCTCGACGCCATCAGCAGCCAGCTCCCTTTATCCTTGTCATGTCCAGGTGACGCAGACGACTCACATGACCACAAAACCGCAATAAACTGACGTCCTTTGTTGGGCGGCGAAGTTTATGAAACTACGCCAATGGACGATAGGAAGACATGTCACGGTTCTTCGAATTTTTTGTGGAACCTATTTTACTGATAATAATAGAATATATGCTTTTCACCTGCTCTATCCATTTCTTGGTGCAAAATGATAATATGCTGTGCAAGCAGTGTTTGGAAGATTCATGAAATACTTTTTCTTCCGGAGAAATTTTATTGGATGACATTCGGAATTTCATATATTGTTATATTAAAATACATTTCGCAGAGTTTTTAAAATATTAGATCAGAATTTGTTTTACAAAATGTGAAAATTCATGCTAGATTGCTAGGTTGCTAGATATAAAAAATTTTTTCATCGACACTGACAGTAATAATAATAATAATAATAATAATAATAATAATAATAATAATAATAATAAATTTGATGCGGCATCACATGACTTAATATGGCCTATAAAATATTCTTTTTAGAACAACAATAAACTGATATTAAATATTATTAGATATTTATTGTTAAGCTAACTACGTATAAAAACTGTTATTAATATGCAGTTGGAATTCTTTATTTGTCGAAAATTAATTTTTATAAAAAATTGACGTTATCAAAAGATGAATGCTTTCCTCGTTTAAAATGCTTCTTAATCAGAAGTGTATAAGTAAGGCCAGCGATTTCGAAAATAAAGGCCGGCTAAGATATGTATATGTTTGGTACGGCAAACTGCAATAAAAAAGGGAGGTGCACAATTAGATATAATAGCATTCCGATGTACAAAATTTCAACGATCTACGATTAATAATTTTTAAGTTATGCGAGATACATGCATGCATGCATGCATACATACATACATAAATATGTGCGTACAGAACGTCACAAAAAGTGATTTATAGTGAATTAGCGCAAAATGCCAAAACGAAATTAATAGCCCTTCTGGGCAAATTACCGCTTTGAGCTAATAAAAAGAAAAAAGTGCGTGGTAGTTCCATAAAAATTGTCTCCAAGTTAGCACTCATAATAGGCCCTCACCTATAGAATTGGAGTTCAGAAGCTAGTTGGTAATTTCAACGCTAAGTGTCAATATATCGCAATCATGGCATTTACTGGCAAGTAAAAACTTAACTGCATATTAGATTTCGCTAAATAGGAGTCAGTTGTGATGGTGGAATGGAGAGTCAGTACACAGTGAGTATTAAAAGAAGCACCTTACAGACAGCACCATTCATGTTTGGTACAACAAGTTCAATTAAATAGGCTGACTGTGAGATGCAAAAGGGGCAGTCTGACCGAGACCATCGTCTTACAGTGAAGTCGGCCGTGACATCAAATATGCATATATCGAGCAGCTGCATGGTACTACAAGATTTTGAGAGATTCTTTGTGCCATAACATTCATCCTTATATCTTAATTATTTAATTCTGATACTACAAGGTTTCAAATACCAGAGGGAATTAATTAAGAATTACTCATTTTTATACATTGCTCGCGAAAATTAAATATCACGGACAGAAATAAAAATTATTACTCATTGGAAAAGGATACAAAGAGTGAATAAAAGCTACATTTAACGTAAACATAACATTTCGAAATCTTAAATTTATGTTAAAAATATGGAAATAAAAAAGATTGAAAATTATCTCTCCGTTTTGCGACAAAACTTTCTTTAACATTGTGTATAAAATCTCTTTTGACAGAAATGCAAACCTCATATTTTTATTTCATGAAATTTACCCAAACTGTTGATCACTTTTTGTGGAATGCACACCACTTTTCTGATAGAGTACTTTTCAGATCCTGGGAAGGTATTTGGCCCAATGCAGTTTGGGCGTCTGAGCGATTTCATATCTTCTCAATCGCACTGAAGTCTGACGAATAAACTAATCAATCCATTCGAGTGATATTTGCTGTTTCCAAACATTCTGGCAACAGACACGCTCGATTCGAACGAGCATTATCATTCACTAGATAAAAAACAGGGTCAATAGCACCTTAAACAGCCTTACGTGGGTTTTCGAAACCTCGTTTACATATCTATGATCGGTTACAGAGCCTTTGCCAAAGATATGCAGCTCTTATAAATGGCGATTTTACCCCAAACCGGAAAACTGCTTTCCTTCCATGGAAATGGGATCCTATATAAACAAGGGAAGACAAATTGCGTGCTCCACTCTCCTCGAAATCAAAATACTTCAAAATACGTCATCTTCAAGCTATAGTATCTGGAATCTCAGTAAACACAGAACAAACTTGGCTGTTAATGTATTGAAGAGGTCGTTAATGCCTCAAACTTGCTATTTTCAAGATAATTTGAGTGGAACGCAAATCATTGGTTTTCTTTCATAAGTCTATTTGTATTCAATTGCAGTTAATTAATATAAACAATTATATTATTGAATATTGGCTGAAAACCTTAATTGGTGATCATATTTTCTTTAGATTATCTTTTAATTTTAGACGAATAACGTAAAAAATATTTTTTCTGAGATTTTTGGAATGTCTTTATACCTTTATGTAATACAGTAGACGCCGCTTAATGCGATCACGGTTAATATTATCATTTAGATAATGTTATCGAATTGTCCAGCCATTTTGTTTACGGAGACATGGAAAATGTTTATTATATTATGGTCAACAATTCGATTAATATGATCAAAATATTACAGAATAAATGTTCTTTTAAACTGAAATAAAATCACCAAATAAGTCCTATAGTGTACTTACCCGTAGGAACCTGTAGGTTTCTATACCTATAGTGATTTGTATCAAGCATTGTTTAAATCCTAACGATAATTTGAATGGCTCATCCAATTTTAAATAATCTTTGTTTGTTTCAAGGTAATTATGTATGTATTATAATAACCTTAAACATACAGAAGTATTTTTTGACTTTTAGTAGCTAAAAATGTGTTCCCGAGTTTGAAAAACTAGCTCCTCCTGCTTAAACAGTTACGAAAAACGGTTAAATTGCCCTGATAAGAGCACATTTTAAAGCTAGAGGATCTTCCGCTGGCATAAAATGGAGCTATAATCAATACAATCTTAACGACTGCCTATTAGCTGTTTAATATTACGCATGAAATTTCATTGAATAAGGATTTATTCTTTTTGAAGAATGAAGCTTCGGGAAAGGAACTGAATGAACTTGAAGGAAAGGAAACGGTTTTCTTCTGACATCATCATTCAGTAAGATTTACCTTTTAATTTATTTACGAAACTGAGTGTGTTTTTAATGGAATAAGCACCTAAAATCAAAGAATGAGCACGTATTTATCACCTAAAAGCAATTTTCTTGGGCCATGATACTGAAGGGAATCACTTTGTTAATCTAAGATCAATCGAGATTTGCAGAATGAGAAAAGGCAGAATATGTTTTTATTTTTTGATTTTTAAGCATGAAAAAATGTTATTTCCTTTACATTAGTAGTTTCTTTTGAGACTAGTGCGGTGATCACTTTCTTGTGAATAAATTTAGTTCCCCTGAGTAACCTGGATTAATTAGCATGAGACAGAAGAAAAAATAAATTGGATGTAATTGTTTATCAGGAATATTGTAAAACTTCTGGATTTTTATTATTTTTGCTATGCGCGATTAAATTTTAGCCATTAATATATTTAAAAGCAAGGCAATTAAATCAGAACAAAGAATTTCCTAGAAGATTTTATGGACTTAATACATATCGAGTATCGTGTCTTACATTCTGGTACACAGCTACTGAGAGTTTCAACCAGTATATTGACAGTTGTAACAAAGTAACATTTGCTTCGTATCAAAAGTACACCAACGCAGAGAGGCGAAAATACAAATGAATCATCATGAAACTTCAATTTTTAAATCTCGTAAAGTTCGAGCCGATTCGATGAAAGTAATGACGACAGAGCACGTGACATGAAGAGTGATTCTGGTTGGCTGGTCCTGAGTTTGCAGTAGTGATCAGGTTCATTAAATAACTTGATTAAACAGTGATTAATAGTATTTTCCATTACATAATAGTTCAAAGTTCATTTGCAAAATACTAAAAGTTCGTAGTCGATGATATTTAATTGATGAGAAACTTGAACTTGTTTCATCGCAGCCAGCTTGTTCATCGGGACTTCATCGCAGCCAATGCTAAATTAAAATAAAAGTAAATATGTACAAAGTAGACGTTTAACATCACAAGTTCGGATGAGTATTTACATAGTGATGAGTACAAGCTGCAGTTTGCATATAGAAACATTAATTTGCATTTGCAACAGACATAGTTTAGAAATCTAAGCTTATGTTTTAATACATATTTGAAGCAAATCTTGTTGTACAGCACAAGCGTATATCACGAGGTTGCTTACATAGGTCATGCGGATTTTCATTTCAGCAATGATGAATATTATTCAACTAACTGGAAGAAGAAGGATCAGTGTTAATGATTTCTCAATTTTGATTTCTAAAAGAAAAAAAAATACACTAAAAGAAAAGAAAATCAGAAAGGTTTCAGACTTCAAATTACGTCCAAAGGGGCGCATTTTGGACATTTTGTGTGTTACCTTTATTTATTAAATACCATGTTCTTCGCACTTAAACCATAAAATTCAGTTCAAGAGCAATATCGCAAAATAATTTTAAATTGAGCATACGTTTAGAACTTCCGATACACAGTCTCACGCGCTAGATATAAAAATGTTTTTTTTTTTTTCTGTACGACGTTGCTAGTTTTGAAATCCTTGACTTTGCTAATAAAAAACTCGTTAGAGCTTTACAAAATATGAAATAGATAATAAAACAAATTCCAAATTTCAAATTTGGGCTTCCGGATGCTTATATTTGCAGTAGGATTACGTTATTCAAAATTCGATGGCTCTAGGTACCGTTGTTTTATCACAATGCGAGAAACATACATGCATTTATGCAGATTCTTCATTATTTAATTTCCTCAAATAAAATACGGAGCGATAATATTGGCGGAAATAATTTGAAAAGTGAAACGGACATTGAGTGATTCGACGCAAAATCGCAAAACGAAAACAATAGTCTTTCAGGGACAAAGCCCCTTTGGAC
This sequence comes from Stegodyphus mimosarum, assembly GCA_000611955.2. Lineage (NCBI taxonomy): Eukaryota > Metazoa > Arthropoda > Arachnida > Araneae > Eresidae > Stegodyphus > Stegodyphus mimosarum. Next base: position 484,648 of record KK114118.1, on the reverse strand, counting down.
TAAAAAGAAAAGAAATTTTAAACGAAATTTCATGGAATTTATTGATAACATTATATATTATGTGTGTGTGTAATTAGAACTGATTTTGTTTATACGAATATGAAAATAATTGAAAGTCAAATTAATGCGCTATGTCGTGGGCTTTAATTCATTTAAATAAATATTATTATTACTAGATTTTTTACATTTATTTAAATAATACAGCTAGCAAAGTATGCTGAATACGTAAGAAGGAATAAAAATATTTTTACCCGCTATATGCTATTTAATAAAGATTTTATTAAATTTCTATTTTTAACAACAAACAACTGCATTTTATTTTAATCATACAATAAATAGTACCATATTATTACTAATGATCGGGTTACCGTGGGAAGGCACGGTTGAGTTTATCCTATTTGTTATATTTCGCAATTCTATAGTCCATTCTCTCTTGGCGTGCGTTTTGTAACTTTTACTCGTTTAACTTATAAAATTATGTTTCGACGAATAGCTAAAGCCACGGTTATTGAATCAGTGAATAGAGGGACACAACTGTATTTGTAGAAAACTTAAGTTTCTTTAATATTGCTAAAAACCTGGCTTTACTTGACACGGCAGTGAAAATGACGTCATGAAGTCTCATTGCTTAATTGGGTGCTGCTATAAATAAAATGCTTCATGCCTTTAGTTCTTCGGTGTCTTGGATTCCTGTCCTGTTCTTCCATGTCTTCCATTCCTGCGCGGAGTGTTCCGTTACTAGTACTAAAGTGTAGTAGTAGATATGACGTTAAAACCGGGTCTTATGGAAAGATGCATACGGAAGTACTCGTTGTTGTTGCTCGAATTCTTACGGGATGGACTATCCGTTGGAAGTGCGCTAGCATTTCCTGCTTACTAATATTGTCTGAAATCTTGGAAAGAACTAGAGAATATAACATTGACACCTGCTGGTTGACATTAAATTTATCTACGATAGTATTAACAAAGAAAAACTACTTGAAGCGTTGTTGGAATTTAACATCCTGAAGAAACTGATAAGTCTCACAAGAATGACTCTTAAAAAAGTGATACGTAGAATAAAAATTTGAACATATCTTTCAGAACCTTTTTATACTGAGAAAGGATTAAGATAGGGAGATTCACTGTCTTGCATGTTGTTTAATATAGCTCTACAAAAGGCCATAAGAGACTCTGAAATAAACACAAATGGAACCATCTTGCACAGAGCCATTCAACTGCTGGCTTTTGCCGATGATATTGATATCATTGGGCGATCAAAACGAGTTTTGGTCGAATTAAGGTATTTGTCACGCTTGAAAATGCAAGAAGAAAGATGGACCTAATCACTAATGAAGGCAGAACTAAATTTATAATTGCATCTAATAAAACTGTTGATTAATCCCCCTTAAAGATAAGCAGTTATACCTTTGAAGTCGTAAAACAATTTAAATATCTGAGCGCATTGATCACAAGTTGCAACGATATAAAAACTGAAATAAAAAACAGAATATTTATGGTTAATAGATGTTACTACGGCCTTAAAACAACTTTAATCCAAACTAATCAACATAAAAACTAACTTAAATTTACATAAAATTTTAATAAGGCCTTTACGGAAGTGAATATTGGATACTTAATAGAGCAGCGAAAGACCTGATATTAACTTTTGAAAGAAAAATCCTAAGAAAGGCACAACAAAATTGCATGTGGAGGATTCCCTATAATCATGAACTATGCGGAAAATATAGGAAATATAGTGAAACTGATATTCTGAGAATCATAAAGGTATCTCGTATCAGATGGCTAGGCCATGTGTTTAGATATGATGGTGCATTTCCAACGAAAAAAATATTTTTTTCGAGAATTGAGGGAGTAAGACGAAATGGGAAACCACACACTAGGCAGGATTGTCGAGCAAGATTTAAGGTTAATTGGAGCTAACCGATGGAGGGCTATTGCGCCGAATGGGATCAGGTGGAGAAAACTTGGAGAGACAGGCTGTGGAGCTTATGAAGAAGAAGATTATTGTCTAAACACACTAAGCTCTTTTTATTAGGTTCTCGATTGTCCTAAAGCTACAGATAGCTCACTTTTTATTTCTCATATTTGACATACATATAGTACACGTAGGAAGCAAATAAGCAAAAATTGATAATTAAAACGTTTCTAGAAATTTACCTGTAATTATCAGGTTTCATATTTTTACGACATAATTAAATTTAGTATTATTAATACTAAATCAGTGTTTAAAAAACTTTAAGCTCTGATATTGTTTATTTATTCCATTTAAAACACAGGTTCATAGAAAACGCAACTTCAGCTGTGTATTTTAGTTCAATTTTCGATGACAGAGACATAAGCAAACCATAAACTTCTGTAGTGCATGGAAGTTGGATTCATCCTAGATAATTCATTTCTCAGCTGTACCATCTCTGGCGTTTTTTCTACAATTGTTTGGAAAATTTTAAATTCTTCAGTGAGAGTCCGACACTCACCAGTGTTACTAGATTTTAGCTCCTTTACGTTTTGTGTTGTACACAAGTGTAATTCGTTTTGACAGGTAGGTATTCTCCTATGTTATACAGTAGTTAATAAATGTCATCTTTATCAAAAAGAGGATCAGAATTATTCAGGTAATGGTATCCAATACTGTTGTCTCACGAAACTAAAATTTAAATGTTGAATAAAATTGAAACTTTATTTAAGAAGAGTTTCATTTCCAAAATTACGCAATATTTCGAGAAATGGTAAATCAGTTTTTTTTGTTTGAAAACAAAATAGAAATCAAACAAAAATCAATAAAAGACATCTGGCAAGCACATCGGACATACAGGGTGACAATTACTAAACTATATGAAATAAAATGTAAAACATTTAAAACCTACTGAGTGCACAAACTTTAATAAACATGTAAACATCACTACAGATATTCGAATTTAGGTTATGACAAGTTCGATATGCCTGCCATCATTGGCTATTATGTGGCGCAGACTAATAGCAAAATTCTGCATAACCCGCTGAAGTGCGGGAACATTGACGATGTCGATGATTCCCTGAATGTCAGTTTCCAGCTCAGCAATGAATTTGGGGTTATTTCTGTACACATTGTGTTTAATATAACCTCATAAAAATGAGTCATATGTGTTCGGATCCGGAGAATATGTCGGCCAAACGAGTCCCATTCCAGTGGCTTCTGGATATCCGAGAGCCAGAATGCGGTCCCCAAAGTGCTCCTCCAGGATGTCAAACACTCTAGCCGATGGGGTTTTAGATGAACCAGCACCATCACCATGAAGTCAGGGGTACTTTGGATAATGGGGATGAAATTATTTTCCAAAACCTTCCTGTATCGTTCAGTAGTCAGCATGCCATCAACGAATATCGCACCGATTATTCCGTAACTGGACACACCACACAGTCACCCGTTGAGAGGGGAGCGACTTCTCGATCTCGAGATACAGACCCTCAATCCCCTAAATGCGCCAGTTTTGCTTATTGACGAACGCATCCAAATGAAAGTGGGCTTCGTCGCTAAACCAATCCATATTCATATCAATTCCTCTCCAATACAATTCCGTCAACTTTCTCTCCAATACTGTTAGTGAAACACAACCGCTGTTCCATGGCCATGGGCCTTAATGGCTGATGGGTTTGAATTTTGTATGGGAAGAGATGCAGTTCTTCAACAACAATTTGTCGCAGGGTCTCCCGGTTGATTCCCCCTGTTGTGCAGTTCGTCTGATCGATTTCCTTGGGCTGGTTTGAAACACAGCGCGTGTTTTCAGGCGTTTTCACACTTGTTTGTCGACCGACATTGCCAACACTGTCATCATAAACGCTGCCAGTTATCTCAAACTTGCGAATTAAATTCTTGATTGTTAGCAACTTGAACCGGTTGTCTTCAGCTTGTACTCGGTCGCAAACTTCTTTTGAGCCGCAATCGGGCTGTTATTGCTCGCCTAGTACACCTTCACAATCGCTATACGCTCAAGCACGCTTACCGTGACATTTTCACTTGAAAATGGCCGACAATAACAAGTTGCGTGCGCATGCGCATACTAGTTCCCATCATACCAGCTGCCAACCACGAAGTTTGAACTTCAGCACGCAAACCGTTCAAAAGTTAAGATGGTTTTATTTCATATAGTTCAATCATTGTCACTCTGCATTATGAAAGTTATGTATGGCATTGCCTCCAAAAACAGAAACAAAATCAACTTGATCAGGTAATGTTCGCAACCTAAAATTCCGAAGATCTCGAAATTACTTAATTATTCTATACTAAAACGCGGAGTAATAACAAGGTCTTTCAGCTACTATTATTGACATTAACTATTTTTCTCTCTCTGTAGCCTTATTAAAGACTTTTAAGATTATGGCAAAGCACCGGAAGACTATCTGCCTACTGCATAAGAATAGGGATGTATTTGCGGAGGACTTTATAGCGGAAATTGGCTCGTATTTTTGTTACACAAAAGGAACACTACGAAGACTCGCACGCAGTTAGTCTGCTCTCCAGTATTTGAACCCTGATCGAACTACTAATGTTCAGCTATTTTTGCCACCAATAGATTAGCTTTTGTTATTATTCGAGAAAATATATATTGCATATTCTTTACAGAAGCTGTTTCAAGTCGTTATAGAGGGTGTGAGAGGATCCAGCAAATTTCTGCAATCTGATTCCGAATTTAGATTTAAAAAGCCGATACCTGAATTCGGAGATCTTTCGTACTGGCCCCAAATATCCAATTTTAGCCTCATGCCATTAAAGCCGATCACCAAATACTGCCAAACGTTTAGAAGCATGAGGACAGAATGATCCAAATGGGAAATAATTTAAGCAAAAAAATGCGATTTACAGGAAATTTTCCAATAATGCAACACTCAATATGTATTAAATACTACGTTTATTTAAAATATGCGTACTTATGTCAAAAATTTATAAATATTTACGTTGTTCTCTAGTTACACGTCTGTATACTTCAAACGCTATTTATGTTAATTAAAAATTACTGTGTGCTTGTGATCTTTCTAGCTGCTATTTATTGCTGATACTTGTGTTGTGAATTTTAATCTGCTACTTTTAAAACTCAGATATATAATCAGATTCTATCACACAATTCTTAGCAGATAAGATAAAATATTCTAAACAAAAATGATCGGAAAGAAATATTCTTTAATACTATTTATAGTTAACGTACAATAAATAGTATGTGCCTTGATTTAATTGCAAAAAAGCACTTAAATTATAACATTACTCAAATTAAATAATTAACAGCAAACAATGATGTTTCATTAAAGGTTTGAGAATAAAATTAAGTAGAAAGAACTCATAATAGGAAAAGTAATTAGGTAAATGGACTTTCCAGTATATTAATTCTAAATTAATTAGGGTATTCATTCGAAATTCATATTAAGTATTGTAATTGTCTCTTTGTAGCAGGAACAAATTTAAAGAGATATTACATTAATATCCGCTAACAGATGCGGCAACACATATTAAGAAAGGAAAGCAGAGAACCATTGATATTAACTGCATAGCTTCTCTTAGTTGCATTTCGTTTAGGCCATAAATCTGAATCATCATCCCAGGTAATCTGTAGCAAGACAGGTAACGCTTACGTTTTCTTATAGAAGTTTGAAGACTATAAACAAAATTCTCAAATAAATAAATAAATAAGTAAAATATCTGTCAAGTGCACTCACTACAACGCTTCTCATTTCCCATCAGTTCCGAATTATAGTTAATATTTTCGCGTGACAATAAACAATTGACCTCCGGATAACTATTGACCTTTTGCTTTAAAATATTCATGGAATGAAGGCATTTATTCTACTGATTTATAAGATCTAGAATAGCGACAGCTGATAATGAATAATCTATTCCCTAATCTATTTTACAATGAGGTATGTTAAAGAGATCATATTTGTTTGATAATCATTCCGCTGATGAATGTATAAGATTTATAATTTCATCTGAAAGACTATTGTTTTAGGCGTATCTGATTTCCAAGTTAACGAAGCTTTACTGCATTGTATAAATACCGTTATTATAAATATTTCAATATAATTAAATCACCGAAGCTTGTTTGTTTTCCTATTTGATCACAGAAAAAAAAAGCTCAGACGCTATTTGTGATATATTTAATCTGGAGCTAATATGTTTAGTAAATCCTTTGGGAAGTTTATGATTATGGAAAAAATAAAAACAAATTGGAACTTTTACAATGATTGAATTTTTAAATACATTTATTTTTGCAGCTAATAAATGTATTGCAAAAATATTTTGCAATTCACTTATAATTTAACCTTTGTTTCGATCTGTTGGAATTTGTTTTTCAGCTTTCAATGCGGTGAATTGCTTTCCGGGTTTGCTGTTTAACTGCTGCTTTCTTTGACTGTTTTATTGCTGATAATAAAAAAGCTGAAATTGTCTCATCTAGTTCTGAAATCTGAATCGAAAACTCGTAAAACTAGAAGTGGCTCACCAGCGGCCAAGTGGTAAAGTCACTGAATACTGGTAGTTTGGGCTAAGGTTTGAATCCCGCGAATGTGCGTTTTCGTGGTTTTCCCCAACTGTAACGTGTATACGAGCCAGTTTCCATTAGAAAGTCCTCCACGAACGCATTCCTCCCCTTCGGCAGATAACCCTCGGAACTTTACCATAATCACATAAAATAAACCAAAGCAAAGAGTAAAACTAGGTGAAATCGGCAAATTCGTTTGGTTTATGAACAAGAGAAATTTGCATCAGTTGTGTTTCGAAACTGACGGAGTTTTTATTCACAATGAGTCAATCCAGGGTTTTCGTTATTTGCCTACTGTTACATTTTATATTGGTATGCTTTACTTCAATATAGATACGGTAAAACACTGCTTAAATCGAAATACGGATTAAAAACTTACGACGAGCACAGGGATTGTATCAAAATTAACATTTATTTTAAACATTTTATTGATCTTAACTCCACTTAAGTAATTGAATGAAACTCTATTTCTACTGTTAGGATTTGTTTGTTTCGATTATCGCAACGCATCCAAGGGCTATGTGCCTAAGAAGGAAGGGTGCCTTTATGGAGGACTTTCTAAGCAAACTGGCTTGTATACACGCTACACATAGGGAAAACTACGAAAATGCACATGCAGCCAGTTCGTTCGTAAGATTCGAGGCCCGGACAGAACTGTCAGTTTTCAGCGACTTTACCGCTCGGCCGCTGGTGGGCCTTCTCTGTTTCTAATGAATAACTGCGATTTAGTATACATATGACAAACTACAGTTAGTTTTGAAGAATGAGGGCAACAGAATTATATTTAAGATTAGTCTCATGGAAGAAATATTTTCAAAAAGTCTCACTGGGCGTATTGCTGCGACAACTGAACATGAAAGTTATGAATACACACCTTTCATATTCATCAGATACCTATTTAAAAAAGATTTCAGTATTATGAAAAGGAATTTTGGAAGTTTTCAATCATTTCGGAATTCTTTTTCTAGGTTTTTATGGTAATAAATGGCTGGTTCCTGCGCATTTACTCTGAATGGGACTTTGTAAGAAAAAATCATTACTTTTCTTTACACAGCTGAAAGCTGTTGCTAAAGTCTCTGATTTATTTGGAGTGTTTCGTATTTATAACTTGTCTGCTACAAATTAAACAGTCTAGGATAGGATAGCTTAGACCTGTTGCCTTTAGTTTTCCGTATAATAATAAACTTTCGTCTACATCTTGCTGAGTAAAAACGATAATTCAAAGGTAAAAATGATTATTCAATATTTATCTGAAAAAAATTGCCGGATCTCTGGTTAAAATCCCCCTCTTGCAAAAATTTCTCGTTTAAGGGTGGAAAAGTTATAAATGTAAATAATAATATAAAGCAAATGTTAACACCACGAGAGCCAAACTTTATGGAAGCATATTTATTTTTAGTATAAGCAGTTTTTGTTTTGAAACACTCTTATGACACTATGGAAATGGAAAAGACAGCTGTGTTACGGGGTTTAAAAGTTTTGTTTTTAGAATAAAATGTTATTTTCTACGCATCAGTAAAATCTGTTAATTCCTTTACATAAATCAGAGTCTTTTGAGAAAAGGCAATTCGAAAAAGTGAAACATTTGTGGCTTCTTTTATAAGTGCTATGTGAGGCTTAAAAATAAAGTTAATTACTTCCATTATTTGTCAGTCTATTATGAGTGTGACGGAGAAAAACACCTAGTCAAAAGTGATAATGGCCCAATTCAAGTGAGCATGTTTCTACTGTGATCTGTCATCTCTTTCATTACAGGCTATTCAATCTTTAAAATGAAATTAAAAAAGTTAAATCTGTTTTCTCTTCAATCACTGTCATTCCACGAATCACTGGCGGCCGTTACGGAAATTGACTAATGCTTTAGAGCGCATTACAATAAAGAGATGCCGATTTTATACTTTTCATCAGGGCTTCGAACCGGAACTGAACCGAAAACCGAAAACCGGAAAAAACCGTTATTTTGGTCGGAACGAAAACCGGAACTGAACCGAAAAAAATATCGGTTTATTTCGGTTCGATATATCTTTCAGTCATTTTGTTACTGTTACCAACTTATCAATATTTTCTAATTTAACGTCAACTTTATAATTATCATTACATGTATACTGCTTCTCGATTTCCTATTTTGATATTCACTAGTATTTTTCTGTTTCAGTTTCGCATGAAACTACTTGTAGAAGACATATTTAATTCAGTTGATTAAACTAGAAGTATAGATGATTTTTTAAGAAAAATATCGAGTTATATTTTATTTTTCACATCTCAGCATGCGATCATCCACGGATGTTTGTATAGATTGTTTAGATAGACAAACCAGCTGCCCAGCAGGAAGTATGTGATGTACGCGTACTAATACGTGTCTTTGTCTAATTGGTCAGGAGACGTAAAAAGGCTAGTGACAGTCGGTATTAATTCCTGGAGACTAACTACAATGGTCAACTAGAAGTATTTAGTCAAGTAAAGAATAAATAAGAAATAGCGTGAAACTCTCAACCGGCTCTCTATTCTTTTGTTTTGCGCTCCAAACTCAGTTGTGCCCCTGACGGCCACCTTTTTCGCCAAGTCCTCATACGGCTCTGTCTTCTGATGTTGAATTACTGATAACGTAAGTACCAGTGTATTGATTTTTAAAATCTATTTGTTCTGTATACTAACTAGTAGCACATTTTCTCAGACTATATTTTAAAATTTGTCTATGATTTGTTCGATATTGTCTTTAGGGTGAATATTTAGTTACATTTCAAATTGAAATAGAATTTATGATTATATGCTTCAAATTCATGTTTTCATTTCAATAAATGCAAAATTCTTCATGAGCATATCAGTGGAACTTTTTAAAACCAATTACTGGGTACTCGGCCGAGTAGTAAATGACCGAGTACTCGGTACAGCACTAATTATTACTTAATTTATATTTGAGGGGCAGACCCTATTCTATAGCTATAATTTAATAACTGTATATTTTTAAAAATTTATTTGATCTATTTATTTTTTTTTCCTTTTCGTTTTTAGAATGGGGAGAAATAAGACAAATACTAGCAGGGATTTTTTCACATATCACAAAACAGAGAATAAGAGTATTTGTAATATATGCGACACTTCTATGATTGGAAATCATGCTGCCAATTTAGAACGACATTTAAAAAGACATCATAGTAATGAATTTAAAACTGTACAGCAAAAAAAGAAAATTAAGTTGAACATAAGAGATGAAGCTACTCCAAGTACCAGCGGATCCAGCGGTTCACAAGAAACTTTGGATAAATACGTAAAATCAGAATTTTTGAAAGTAAAATTAAACAAGGAAATAGTCCTTAAAGCATGTATTGAACTTATTACTGTTAATGGCTGTTCATTTGAAATGTTAGAATATTCAGGATTCAAAAAGATTTTGAACCCAATTGTTAATGCAATAGGTAATCATTTTTCAGTAAATTCTGAAAATATTAAATTATTAATACCAGAGACAGCTGTTAAAATTGTCTCTGAAATAAGTACAGCACTCGAAAAAAAAGTAATTTCCTTAAAAATTGACATAGCTACCAGATTAAATAGATCAATTTTGGGAATCAATGCTCAGTTGATAATAGGCGGAAGAATAAATTTGTTTACTTTGGGAATGACAGAGTTGAAAGATAAACATACTGGAATTTATATTAAAAATATGGTTGAAAAAGTACTAGAAAAATATAATATCGATATTCAGCAAATTTATTCAATTACTACGGACAATGGAGCTAATATGATTTCATTTGTCAACTTATTAGGATCCGAAATTGAAGACGAAGTTATCGAAATGGAAAATGAAAATTTCGAAACTAGGGATCACTTTGAAGATGGAGTATTTTTTGATCACAACTTTTCTTTTAATAAACTAATCGGAATAAGATGTGCTGCACATACATTGCAACTAGCAATTAAAGACTCTATAAAAAACGCCGATTTCAATGAATTTATTTCTGATGCTAGGGGGTTGGTGAAAAAGCTGCGCATTCCATCTCTTATGTTAAAATTTAAAGACGTTAATACTAAAAGACCAATTTTGGATTGTCCAACTAGATGGAATAGTACATATAATATGTTAAAATCTTTATTGGAATGCAAAGATTTTAGCTCATCTTTAGCGGAACATAATTTAGATTACTATTTTGCAGACAGTAAATGGGTGAAATTAAAATTAATTGTTGATACCCTACAACCCCTAACGGAAGCAACTTTGAAACTACAAAGTGAAGAATTAACTTTAAGCGATTTTTACGGAATTTGGACACATTGCAAAATAAAGTTACGAAATTTTAAAAATTTCTTTGCAGATATTTTATATAATCAGTTATCTGACAGGGAAGCATTGTTAATAGAAATTGATAGTTTAGTAGGAGCAGTTTATTTGGACCCGCGTTATCAAATTTTGCTTTCCACGTCACAAAAGGTACAGGCTGTGCAACATTTAAAGAATATTTGGAACAAATTACAATTTTTTGAAAAGTCCATTTCAATAGTAAACGAGGAAACAAAATCTTCTACTGAAAGCGATGAAAATGAAGACGATTTAGAGACTTTTTTAAAAAGTAAAGAATTGGCAATAATAAAAACACATAGAACCTCTATTTCTACCGAGATTGACATTGAATTCATTTTAAATAATTTTGACAATGTACGAAGGCTTGATATAAAGCATAATATTTTAGATTTCTGGGAAGAGAATAAAATTACATATCCGCACTTGTATAAGATTGCAATGGTGGTTTTGGCAGCTCCAGCTACACAAGTTAGTGTTGAAAGAGCGTTTTCAGGTTTGAAATTTATTCTCCGAGACAACAGAAGTAATCTCAGTGAAACCACGTTAGAAGATATATTAATAATTAGAGGCAATTTTCATATGTTAAATAAATAATATATTTTTTACATAATTATTGCAAGGCCAAGTGCACGATGTGAGAGTCAAACGACGAATGTGGGTAATCATGAACCTAGTTGTCAAATGCGATTTTGATAACGGATAACAATGCCAATGCTCGCCGTCCTCTGCTCACCGCTCTTATCGTACCTGCTGTTTGTATCAATTCACATAGTGTACCAATTAAAAAAAGAATAAAATCTTCTAAATTTTGATAGAATTACATTTTTTGTTTATGATAGAATTATATTTTTAGTACAAATAAGAATATACATAAAATGAAATTCTTCATTTGGAACTGAAACGAAAACAATTATTTTTTGCGGAGCGAAAACCGGAACTGAACCGAAAACCGTTATTTTTGGCAGAGCGAAAACCGGAACTGAACCGATATTAATTTTTTAGTTGAACCGGAACGAAAACCGGAACAAAAAAATTACGGTTCGAAGCCCTGCTTTTCATGAACGAGAGAAAACATTTCTTAAATTTAATAAGCGAAACGACTTAAATCACTTAATTTGATACGTTAAACTACTAAAATTATATTGTGTTTGTAAAGCTGCATTTAAAGGCTTTAAAAGTTTACTTTCAAATTCAGTAATATTAATTTTCTTTTAATGATTTAGTAAATCTTAAGAGTGAAGAGTATACCTGAATAATTTGTAAGAAATTTTCTCCCTTCTTCGCGCATGCATTCGCTGTGTAGTTGGAAACACGTGTGGCTAATAATCGGATGATCTGGAGTTTGAATGCAGGTCAGGTTGTTCGTTTTGCATGTTTCTGCTCCGAAACAAACCTAAATATGCTACAAGTCCAGTTTAAGCTTTTGAAGCTGGTATTGAAGCAGTCACTTCTATTAAGTACTTGCATTTGAAGTGTCTCTTTACTTGCTAGATGAACTGAGTACATTAGCACATAAAATTTATAAACTGACTAGGACAACAGCTTATTTGGGTAACGGTGTTCTGTGTTTCTTGGAGGAAAATGTTAATACAACAAAAATTGAAGAAATTTTATTCCTTTACTTACCGTACAGTACCTATCGTACGTTACTTTCTTTACTTTTCAAAGATTATCCAAGAAAACATATCAATTAAATTTTAAAAATTCCAATTTACTAAAAAATATTACTTTATTAAAAACTTAGACGAAAATGTATATGAAAGGCTTTTAGAAATCAGCAACAGCTGCGCAGCATACTGTGACATAAAATCTCATTAGGAAGAAAGGGAATTGATATGACGGTAAAAATTCCTTTTAGTAAAGAAGTACTTGTTATACACTCACTTCCAAAAGTTAAAGCACGAAGATGTAAAATGCAAAAAAGTCAACAAATACTACTTTGATTGACACAAAATTCGGCACGAAAGTAGCATATATATTTATGCATAAAACGAAATAAATAATTATGTACAGAAATGAAAACAATATTAATTTTTTGTAAGTTATCAGATAATGACATACTGGAGACTTAAACAGAATTATCTATAACGTGAAAATAAACAGCATAAAATGAAAAAAAGGACATTAATAGGGTATGTGATCTCCCCCTCAACTGTATACAAAGTTTACACCTTGTGACCAAGCTTTCAATTAGATGGTCAACCACCGAAGAATTAAGCAATCGCCATTCTTCTTGTAAAGCAGTTTCCAGCTCAATAAGAGTGGCTGGAGGTGGGAAACGTGAAGATACATCGCGGCCGAGAGCATCCCAAAGATTATCAATGGGATTAAGGTCGGGCGAATACGCTGGCCACGCTATACGCGCAATCCCTTCACTCTCCAGGTAGTCATCGACGATGTCAGCTCTATGGGGACGTGCGTTATCGTCCATTAAAACAAAAGTAGGGCCAACTGCTGCAGCGTACAATCTCACAATGGGTTCTAGGACTTCATCTCGATACCGGACAGCCGTCAAAGAACCCCGTTTAAAGATGTGCAGGTCGGTGCGATATCCTAATGAAATCCCTGTCCACACCATAATGCTTCCGCCTCGGAATGCGTGATGTTCGGTGATGTTTTGGGACTGATTGCGTGTTCGTTGTTCACGCCATATTCTTATACGCTTGTCATCTGGCTCCAGAGCAAATCTTGACTCATCAGTAAACATGACATTGCCCCAGTCAGACACATTTCAGTTGACATGTTCCCGGCACCGCTGTAATCGTGCCCCTCTCGATTGGACGGATAGAGGAACACAAACTCGAGGTACCCGGGCGTACAGTCCACTCATATGTAATCTTCGGCGTACAGTAGCTGCAGATATCGCCTTACCAATGGACGCTGTAACCATAGAAGTATAATGTGTGGAGGTCGCTCTGCGATTCCACTTGGCTACAGTAGCAGTATATCGATCTTCCGCGGGGGTTGTAACCCTTGTGCGACCGGCTACGGGTCTACGGTCTGTGTGGTTTGGAATTGTTTCCATAAACGTGAAATTACAGAATGATGAACGCCGAAGAAAAGAGCAATATCTGTGATCGACTACCCTGCTTCAATGCACCCACAGCACGCCAGCGCTCAGAATCATCCATTCGTCTTCTGGAAGTCATAGAAATACGTATGTCTTGAAAACAAATTGTACGAAAGTTTTAAACACCTTCTATCAGCACTTACAATCAACTTCTGTAACCCTTCATAAAGCTGGCTTCTTATAAGATTGCCTTTTTTGCATAATTCTTGACATCAAAGTGCGATTGGCTGTTACGTAACATATTTGCATACTTCCATCTACCTCTGCAGCGAATTGCATCCTTTTCAATTCTGACTGGCTTCCGGAAATTAGCATTTTCCTCTCCGTGCTTAACTTTTGGAAGTGAGTGTATCAATGTATTGGTTCACGGAGTAAATGAAAACTATCAGCTGCATATAAGGCACATAATTGCTTTTTTAATTAATGTTTATAATTTACATATTTGTGAAAAATTGCATTTAAAAAACTATTTGTGAAATTTTTAACATTTCTGTATTTATTTTTCATATTATAAATAAAAAGAAATCTAAAACATGTAAACAAATCAGCAGCAAATATAGTCTACTTTCTGCAGAAGGAAGAACGTGCAATATGGATAATAAAGGGATCCTTTAAATTAATATTGTCAGGTACGCATTTTAATTCAATTACGTGATGAAAATTCGAAAACAAAAAATAGATTACTTTCACATATACACAAAAATAACTAAGCTTTGCTATCAATTTTTTCTTCAAGATATTTTTTGCTCACCTATTTGAATGACATAAAACTGTTAAATGTTAAAATTAAAACAATAAAAAAAACCCCTGTAGTTTTTTTTTACATAGATAATTAAAACTTCCGTACGGCGTGGAGGCGCAAAACTCCCGAACGTAGATTAACAAATTTGTTAAACTGAATAAATGTTCATGAGATATCCTTTCATATTTGATAAGTAACCACCTATTACACACTTGGCATTTGTTGATTAAAACTTATTAGGTAAACTGAAAGTAAAATTATTTTTACATTCAGCAGTCTCCAAGTTATGCCAAAGATTTCTACTGAGCGAAAATCATAAAAATTGTTGGTCTAACTTCTAGTTATAGCAAGCACTGGTAAATTGCTTTATAACTTTATTATTCAAATACCATTCATTCATTGAGTAAGTTCTAGAAGCCTTAAGAACACAGTATAAGCATTTATTTTATGCAAAAATAAAAATTATTTATTATAAAAATATGCTTTATTTCTATCGATGAATATTTGGCAATGTTCAGATAGGTTTGAGGAAGATCTTGTAAATAATTTGACTTACGGTAAGAAGTCAGCCAGCCGTTCATTTATCTTAGTTTTGTTCGCAAAGATATGTCTATTAAAACTATAGGTCAGCTACGGAATCTTATTGCTGTGCATTTGTACAAGATGTGAGCGGTGCTACAAATAAACAAAACCTTTCAAATCAGTTACAGTAACAGTTATGTTCGGACCATATGCTGTGTGGTAGGAACTGAAGAGTGTTTCAAACCATTTATCAGCGAGATGCTGTAGTAACCAGCAGTACTTTAGCAATTATGGTTGTGTCTTACGGATATAGCTGTTATAAATTACTTTAAGAAACCTACCAAATACTCAACATCACAACTCATTTCTTATTCCAACATAGGCTTGGACAGTTCTTTCATCTTCATCTAAGTCTACTTGCGTTTCATGTTATGGCCCAGAAGTCTGCTTTCTCCTTCTCAGTGCCAATAGGGTTGAGAAAGAAGTCAATTAGGGTGGAAGGTAACGGATAAGCAAAATCTTTATCATGAAAATTGCCGGTAAGTAGTTTATCTTATTGCTGAACTTTACTCCCCGTACCATAAGCGTACAACCGTAAGTTACTGGTCAATCAGAGTAGTGCCACGTATAGTTTACTTGTATCTGTTGTAAGCACTCCCCCCTCCCTGAGTGGAATTTGATATTCAAATAACCTATGTAGTATTCTTTCGATATACTTTGCTCGAATGCAATGTTGATATAATGTCTCAATTCGTGCAACTGAACCCACATTTGAAACCTCAGAGCAGATAACTACGAATGAAATTCTTTTGCTTAAGAAGTGCATCTATCAAAAACTTAGTATAATTCCACGTCTTTCCTTTATTTATCACTAGCGGAAGCACCCGACGCCCGTTAAGTTAGATCTAGTATCTAACAACAGAGAGAACCATGCCGATACCATAACGAAAATACGGTTCATAGTCACACATTTTTCAGTCTAATACGATACAGAACCCACATAAAAAATTTCGATAGAAAAATAAACTAATTGTCTCTCATTATATCAGGAACAATGCCACGTAGGTTTCAATGATTTTTGTCTTTCTAATGAAATGGCCGTAAAAGCTCAAGTTCCATCCAATATTTCACCTATATTCAAATTTAGTCGGTTAAATGTGGCAAAACGTTTATCATAATCGATCAGAAATCAGTAACGGGAACAAACAAACAAACACACATTCTTATTTTTTTTGTATAGATTTTGTAAGACTTAAAAATTTTTGATTAACAAACTCTAGGCTTTGAAAGCGAGCAGTAGCAACACATTACGAAATAAAGCATTTTTATCCCCAAAGCGCGAGACTGTTGCCACTCGGAAAACTGAGTGCGAAAATTACCGCTTTAAGAGTTTTTAATTAATATTTCGGCCGATTAAAATCCTAAGAAGATGGGAATAGTTGAAACGGCTTCCCGAGAATTTTTGGAATAGGGAGTAATGTATTTATTTTTTTTTTGAATTTAGTTATTTCCTCGTAAAACTTAGAAATTTTACATTAAGAAACTCTGGGATTTGAAAGCGAGCAGTGGCAACAACTTTCGAAATAAAGTAGTTTTATATCTCCAGCTTGCGAGACTAATGCCGCTCGGAAAAATGAGGGCAAAAATGATCGTTTTTCTGAGTTTGTAATTAATAACTCTGATTTTAGATATTTTTTTTAGAAAAAAAGGACGTCTACCTTTTCTAAGACCCAGAAAATAACAATAGAAAATTTGGTAACGATAGCTATAGTAGTGACTGAGTTATTAGAGGACAAACAAACAGATTTTCTTCTTTATATATATAGACTAGCGGAAGTACCCGATGCTAATCAAGTTAGATTGAGAATAATGCATTTTTCAGTAGAGAGAACGATACCGCTGTAATCCTTCTCTAATAATGATGCAAAAAATGCAATTCATAGTCATACATTTTTCAGTCTGATGCGATATGGAACCCGTATAAAAAATTTTCATACAAAAATAAGCTAATTCTCTCTCATTATATCAGCAACAACGGCACGCAGTTTTTAATGATTTTCGTCTTTCTAATGAAATGGTAGTAAAAGCTCAAGTTCCATCCAATATTTCACCTATGTTCAATTTTAGTCGATTAAATGTGGCAAAACGTTAATTATATAATTGATCAGAAATCAATAACGCGAGCAAACAAACAAACAAGCACATTCTTGTTTATATGTATAGATTTTGTAAAAACTCGCAAATTTTTTATTAACAAACTCTACGATTTGAAAACGAGCAGTAGCGACACTTTTCGAAATAAAGCATTTTTGTTTCCAATGCACGATACTGTTGCCAGTCGGAAAAATGAGCGCAAAAATTAGCGCTTTCAGAGGTTTTAATTAATATTTCGGCTGATTAAAGTCGTACGAAGATGGGAACAGTCGAAATGGCTTCCCAAGAATTTTTGGAATCAGAAATAATGTATTTAATGTTTGGCAAGCTATTTTTATTTCGTCGTAAAACTTGGAAATTTTTTATTAACAAACTCTACGATTTGAAAGCGAGCAGTGGGAAAGCTTCTCGAAATAAAGCAGATTTTCATCTCCAGCTTGCGAGACTGTTGCCACTCGAAAAAATGAGGGCGAAAATTATCGTTTTTAATTAATATCTTAGTATATCTAATATTAGTTCTTAATTAATATCTCTGATTTTAGCTACTTTTTTTCTAAAAAGTGGACGTCGACCTTTTCTAGAACCCAGAAAAGAATTGTAGGAAGTTTGGTGACGATAGCTAAACTAGTGACTGAGTTACTATAGGACTAAGCAACAGACCTTCTTCTTTGTATATATAGATTACAGCAAAAATGTCAGTGAAAATATTTTTCTTTAAGCACTTGAATTAAATTTTTCTAGTAATCTTTGTATTCCAGGAAGAAACTGAATCTACAGAGGTTACTTCAAGAGTCTCTAAAAACTTGCTGAAATATTATTCTGAACAAAAGAAACTAATACTTCTGTTCCTGTGGTTTTCTCTGAATGTATAAGATAAATACAACTCAATTTTATATGAAATGTTGTAGAGATCATACACTAAAAACTGGTTAATATTTTGAAGCAGGTTAATTTCAGCAGCAATAACGTCATTAACTGCATTATTTAAAAGAAATGCAGCATATTCATTATAAATGAATACATTTGTTATATTCGATTCCGTATCAAGGGTTAAAGAATTTTTAGAAAGCTATTTTGGTAAAGAACGTAAATTTTATTTTATTTACAACCGAAATGTTTCTAAACTGCATTGTCGACTTAAAATAAGTCAGGGAAAAATTTATTGGTACTTACTTATTATTATAGCCCCATTATTTAAAAGCGCCAAGAGAAATGCATTGCGTCAAAGCAGCAACTTTATTTAGAGCTTTTCGAATCACAGAACAGACTGTAAGGTATTTTGGTTAGGATTCTGGTTGTTTGGCTAAATTTGCGATAGACATTGGTGCGATTTAAATAGCATTCAAAATCAATTTTTCATAACATTTTATTTACAAGGATATTGATATATGGGAGTGTTACCAATATTTTTATGTAAACTAAATAAATCTTAGACTACTGAATTTATATAAATGAAGAACATCTTCTAAAGCTATTAACTTCTTTACTTTTAAAAATATACTATGCGAGCACTGCTCTGGGGGAAAATAATTAAGGGCAAAAAATATGCACCTTCTGTGAAGGGGAAATCATATTATTTATTGGGTATATGAGATTAATTTTCCCATTGGAGGCAATTTAAAATTTCGTGTAACAAAGGGAAACTACATTGCAGGAGGCAGTGTTTGGTGTTTTATGTTTAAGTTCTGAGGTTAGGCCATGGTTAACGAAAAAATGTAATTTCTTCATAAACTGATACGTCTAATCTTCTAAAGAAGTTTTGCGGATATAAAAATCTGCAATTATTGCAATATCAGCTTAAAAACAATTTGTGAAGTTATCTTATTATACACTGAGAATAGAAAGATTTTTTAAAAATAAGATTAACGTTAAACCGGTATGATTACAGATCTGCTGGCAGTGGGGAATTATTCCCTCCCCCTTATATATTAGATTACAATAATTCATCACGTTTCGTTATTGTTTTTTTTATCTTTTCGCTGAAGATTCCGTAACAATATTTAGCATTGTTAAATACAATGAACTTAAGATAGTTTAGTTATTTATGTTCTCTCTTCATGTACACATAGATACTTTAATTTTATTCTTAAAAAATTTCGAAAATTTGCCCAAATTCGTTTTTTCAGAGGACTCGTAAAGCGAGAAACGCTGCTAATGGAATTGAACATATATTTTTCTATGATCAGGATTTAAAATTTGACTGTTTTGGGTGTCAGCCAGTGTTAAACTCTGCAGATGTTGAGCGTCTTATCGCTAAGACCAAAGTAGTATTACATGAACTTGAGAAGGGTGTAAAAGACCTTTATTTAAAATTAAATGAGCTGAACAACCCTTCTTGGAAAGTACAATTCCGTCAGCATTTATGACGAGAAACTTAAACAATGGATCAAATGTAAAGCTTAAACTTGAATAAATTGATAGCCAAAGGCTACACAGAGCAATTTTAGTTAACGCGAAGTTAGCTCAGAATTTCACCGGTGTGAATTTTAACTACCGGCAATCATAATGTAAGGCCGAAGACAAGAACTCTTATAAACTTAGTATAAACTTCTTATAAACTAGCATTGCAATATGTTTGCAGAATCTGGCAAAGAAATTTTATAATGTATTTTCCGATTTTCGTTTGGCAACATTTGTAGTTGTGTACATACGTATGTCATGTAACGCTAATCTGAAAACTTAAGATGGGATTTTTGACTAATAGCTTTTTTATGCTTTATGTTTATGCTTTATGCAACCATGATAACTCTAAAACTTCCTTATAGAATTACTTGAAATTTTGCACACAGTTTGTACACTATTATGCATGATGTAGAACAGGAGTTAAAAAATTAACCTTGTAGAATTAAAATTATATCATTTTTCCTTCAATAGTATATGTACTTTTTTAATTTTTGAGTGTCGACTAAAATATACGCATAAGGCATATACAAGATATTTCACCGGAATCCTCTACTGATTATTCAGAACAGTGGACAAAATACTGAATACATTACGACATCATAAGAAGATAGTTCGCCAAATATAGTGAACCTCTTGATATAATAACCCTGTTTCAATATATAGTGAATAAGAAAGAAAGTTTAATCCGTTAGCTGACGTCATCAAACAAGAGTTTCGCTATTTTTTTGTTGCTTCTCGAAGCAAGTCGTTTCGATTCAGTTTTATTTCTGAAATTTTAGACTCTTTCAAAAGTCTGATGGAAGTAGTTTTCTATGTTTTTAAAAACATTTTAAAATTGTATCCGAGAACTTAGTCGCAGTAGGAGGTATAAGGAGAAAAGTTTAATGCTGCGTTCTTTGAAAAAGATTTCTTCCCCTTTCCTAAATATTTAACAATTTTCCTTTAAAAAAATTGCTTCCTTTTTTAGTATTCTACTGATGCATGAACTGTAAAAGTTCAGATTTATCGCTTTATGCATTAAATTCAAATTTATAGATTTATCGAGAGAAATAAAATAGTTTCGTACTGTTTCTAATCATTATATGGCTTTATATGCTATATTTAAATGGTTTAATGTAATTATATCTTAGGTGAATATTGCACTTATACATGTAATTATATATAACGTGTAATTACTGTAATAATATATTTTATTGTGTTTAGACTTTATATTGCCATTTGAGAATTAAAATTTTTTTAAAATATATTAAATTTGTTTTCCGTGATGTCTAATCTAAACAGATAGTTAATATTCTATCTAATTACAAATATCAACACTCTGTCGAAACGGAACACAAACATTTATTATACTTACACAGCTACAAATTTGAACATTGATTCATAATTCTAAAAATGATATTGTTGCGTTTTACGGATTCGTGGATTTGAGAGTATCCGATGAAAACACGATGCAGAACAATAAAAAGCACAATTTATTTACAAGAATCACTATTTACAGCACAGTTCCAAAATTACCTTGAAAAGCGTCGAAAATCTACAATAAATACGCTGAAACAATCAGCAACACAGCTTCAGGCTGTAACTGTAAAGGTAGCTTCACGGCAACACTAAACTTATAATAAACACCGTGGAACAATCACCAATACACTGTCAAGCTATACTGTAAAGGTAGCTTCACGGCAAAGCACTATCTCTATCGCTTTCCGTTCACAAAACTCTCGCGTAGCTTAGCACTCACAGTAAGCAGCTATTCTCACAACGCCGGCTCTCAGAAACGCAGGGGTTTATATAGCTTTTCCTTAGGTTCCACACGTTTCGAGAAATATCTCGACAGGAAGTTATTCTAGAAGCTTTCCGATTAGACCATGGGATATCGCCTATTTGGTCGCCAAATGGGCGATAAAGTCTCCAATCTGGCAACCCTCCCATACACTATTTTATGGCAACCCTAGTGCTATGCCGGAAAGCTTACATACAGGCGCAACCGCCGAATTTTTCGCAACAATATTGCTGCCTAACCGGTATATACCACGAAGTGCCCGAATTCGAATCCCGGAGAAGGCATGGATGTTTGTAAATGAATAATGTCGGTGCGACAAAGCGGCACTCTAAATATGCAGCGAGCCGAAAGTCCTCTCGAGAGGTTGGTGGTAAGAGACCCTCGTATCAATACCCCACGTTTGCTCTCCATCAAAATTAGGGGCGGAATTGAGCTAAACTGCACTGCCACCTGTAAGATGCTCAAGGCTGTTGCCAACGGCAGGCGACTTCTACAAAAAGAAGGTAAATCAACGTTCTAAGGGAGAAGACCAACATTCATCCATTGTCTTCTAACGTTCTAACACGAAAGAATAAATACAATTGCACTGTTGCCAGTCTGAAAATTGAGATTTAGTGCTCTCGACACAGATATTAATTTTTATTTTTTTTTATTCATGAAAAATTTTTAATGGCTAAGTTATGCTTTTTGAGGGGAATTTACTGCTCTTTAGTTGGTTTAGTGACTAGTCTTCTTGCCAGTATAGCCAATTATAAATATCAAATATAGCATAGAACGTACCGACCATTGCCTCTACACCAAGCGTAGGCAAGTTAAAGCCATAGGGACTGAAAATCCCTTCGCACCGAAGGCTTAAAAAGAAGAGAACCATAGTTCTTGATAATAGTTTTCTCGAATATTTCTTTTAACCCAACCTTTAAAATCCAGTGCCAGCATTTCCTGATTCTGGAAAATTTATTTCTGTGAATAAATTTCTTACTTTTCTCTTCTTATTCTTATTTTCTAAAATTTATTTCCGATTTACTTCTATGAGTTAAATGTTCGTAAAAATACCATACTGACAGCTTAAATGAAACTTTTTTGAACTGTTTTAGTTCATATAAGCTAAGCAGTAAAATAAAAATAAATGGGGAAATAAAAATTTAGGAGATTCGAAAGAAATATTTGTAATATAAGATTTTATATTCTATATTTTAGCTTCCAGAGATTTCATTTTTAAAACAGAAAAACTGCTTAGCTTAAAATTATTTCAGAAACAAAACTGAAATATAAATTTCAAAATAAGATTGCAGTTTCCTTCTAATTTCCTTTTTTCATATTTTCAATTTCTTAGTAATTTTTTTAAAATTTTAATCTAAGGTGTTTATTGCATTTTTTAATCTCTAGAAAGATACTGATGTTTGAATTAGTTTATGAAATATATTAAGCTTCAATTTTCAGGTTTAAATGAAAAATTCAGGTTAAAATACTACAAAGTCTCATTTTTTTGAATAATTGTAATAAAAGAAAAGTAACATGAGATTTAATGAACTGAAGCAAAAGAAGCAAATTGCGGCACAAAGTCAACTTTCTTTTTTATTCTTCTAAGATACCGCCTACTAACCTCATTGTTTAACCTTATTGTTTATAATCGCAACTGAAATAAATCACCTCATTTGCAATTTCTTATATCAGCCCTTTTCATACACATTATTGATAAATAATAAATGATAAATAACTAACAGAGTAAAAAGATGAACAGAGCTCATTACTACACTTTCGTTTAGAAAATACTCAATAAAAACAGGCAAGTCTACAAAAGCATCTTATACAAAGCACATAGCCGCAAGTTCTTTGCCTCATTAAATTATCTACCCATCTATCATTCCTTATAAAGATTACATATCAACAACATTAATCAATATGTCTCGGATAGAAGATTTTCTTTTTCTACTCGATATTACTGCTAACAATTTTTAGGCTACGTTTTGATATTTTCATTGCTGTCTTATCTGAAATTTTGGTCTGATTAGCAATTACATATCTGATTATTTAAATTAAACTAAGTTGCAAAATTACCTTTATATGCAGAGAAAATAAATTTTCAAAAATTTTGAGTACAATTATAGAAAATTAGTCACTTGAATTTAATTACGGGAATAAATAACTTCATTATGAATTAATACGAACTATGAAATTAAATACTAATGCATAAAATTTACAAAATTACATAATGAAACAAATAACACAATTAATATGTAATAAGAAATTTTAGAAGAAAGGAAATTCTGCGGAAAAAAATCAAAGACACTTCAACAAGAAATAAAATTTCCTTTAATTCAAACTGATATATTACAACTCGATTTCATGTTCTCGATAAGATGGTTAATTTGAGATTTTTCCGATGTTTAAGTTATCAAAGAGAAATTTCTCTTTTTGAACTTAAATAGTAACTTTTAGAAGTTAATATTTAAACGTTTTAGACTTTTAGGAGTAAACAATGCGTTTACTTCCATAACGCGTTGTTTTGATTTCTAATATTTTCCAAGATTTCTAAGATTTCCTCGCTTTCCTGGTTTCTTTCAAATATTTATACTTTTAAGACCAGATGATACACTCAGCTTGCCGTTGAAGAAAACACAGATACATTCTTCAGACTTCGGCTCTGTCTATATTATCTGTAGCTGACCCTCAACTAAAGTTAAGCCAGTGCAGCATAAATCCTGGTAGTTTAAAGTCTAAGTCTTCTGTCCATTGCTTGTTGAGATAAAATTTCTAATGCCATTATAAACTGTAAACTCAGCTGTTCACTGACTGAACAGTGCACCATCATGCTTTCGCGATCGGTTTCCGTTCCAACTGTCATCTCAATAGATGCAAAATTCGTTAACTTTCGATTTGTTGTGATGATAAGTTACGAAAGCCAAAAAAGATCTTAAAAAGCAATTATTTTTCTTCTACAAAGTTGTTTGTTTCTTAACGGCAGCTGTTGTTTGTTTCCAGTGGGTAGTGACTATCTGTCTTGAAACATCAAACTATTTTGCCACTTTTCATAATAGTCGGCCGTGGTTCTAAACGGCCTGGAGGCCTAGATCCAAATAATTCTTTAAAATAATACTTCGATATTTTAATACTTATTTTGACTTGACAAACACTAAAACTGAAATCTGAACTGAACAATTTAGAGAAGTAACGTACCTTTTGCGCAATGCATTATTCGCATTTCAGAATTAGATTGGTGTAAATAAAGCACATAACGCTTATAAGATTTTCATTGCGCTCACTTCTTGAAAAACATACACGAGACTGTTAAGTTAATCCAAAAATTTTCGTATTTTTACAAATGCAAAAGCAGGTACTTACAGAAAATCCCGTCGGCCACAAGAGACGGCGCCAATCGCGCCAAACCAAAGACACCCGTTCAAATTTATTATATTACCATTTATTTATATTTAATTTTTCATTAAAAATTTTCATTATTTTTTCCATAATATCGCCATATTGTGGACATTAACACAGTTTTGGAGGCCGGTAAGATTCCATAACTTCCGAAATATTCAACAGCATGCTCTTCTGTAGCAGGCAGGTCCCAAATTTTAATAATTTTTTTTTTCGAAAATGCGTGATAGAGGGGAAAAAGGAGTTTTTACTCAAATATAACTAATACATGTAATCAAGGTTACACCAAACCCAGCGTATTTGAAGGAAACTTTTCCATTTTTGGCGAAACATCGCGTAGTTTGGCGTCTTTTCTTTAACAGGCAAAAATGGTAGACGGGTGTTTTACGTTTAGTATCCAAAAGTATTATTAGACAGGCAGTGTATATAAGAAATGACTCAGTGTATATAAGAAATAATTAAAATTATTCAGTGCATATATCAAAAGAAAATAGTGGAAGGACGCCATCATATTTGTCTTGTTTTCTTAGATTACGGATAACGGATTTAATTTAAGGATAATGGTATAAATATATTAATTATAGTTACTAACGTATTTCCAGCGGTCACATTATGAGCCTCTCTTTCAAGGAGGGTATGAAAATGTTTATCACATGCTTCCAAGTGCCGAGAATATCCGGCGTCTGACGAGCACATACTAGGCTGTTTGGGCCTCTCTAAAGAGGATATTTACTCCATTCCCCTCCTAACTCCTATCTTCTCAAATTTCTTAGTCAACGGTCTTTTGGACCTTGTCTGACTGCACCAGAAACCGAAGGAAAAGCAACAACAACAACAACTAACTTTCAACTTCAAAGATTGCTATTAATTTAGATTGATTTACAATTTGCTCTTAATTTGCAATTACTATCAATTTAGAATTGATGTGTTTTATAAATTATTTTAAACCTTTAAAGGGTTATTAATTGACCATAGGTAAATGTTTTTTATTAATTTATAAATAAATTGGCAACCACGTTAAGGAAAATGTTTCCGCATCTAAATACAGATAATACGTTATAGTTAGTGTCAGAAATATCTCTATAAATTCCAAACTATGTAAACATAGATGGGTACGAAAGGCACAGTGTTTGAATAATAATCTTCTTAGAATAAAAGTTAGTAATGGAGATTGATTTTTTTTCTAATAAGTAATTTATTTTTCCATTTAAAATACGCTAGCATCAGTCAGTAATTTTTCTTTCTAATCTCAGGATGATAAATTTTACATAATTTTGAAATTTGTTGAAATGTCCCTGCGTTTGAATCAGTGGAATCAGACATAGTGAACACAATACTTCAAACTTTGAAAGTAATTCAAATATTTGAATTGGAAACATTATCTACTTAAAACGAGTCGAAATCGAAATTTTTGCTATTACTTTCATATTTGAGCGATTCCTTTTATTCCTTTTGCTGACATCATTTGGTAACATGCTAAAACTTCTTAAGAATATGTGGGTATCATATGTGTCAGCATTATGATGTTCAAACTGCTCAAAATGAGCCGCTAATAAAATTGTAATTCTAAATAATGAAAATAAAACTTTTATCAAAATTTCAAGCTCATACTGTTACCATGAAAACAAAACTTAGAGAAATCTGAAAATCTTGAAACAACTTATTCAGTATAAAGTGTATAAAATCTTGAAACAAAATAAACAGTATAAAAGGTATAACTGGAGTATCAAGGGGGATTTAAAAATAATTGCTTCTCTTATTCGACTTATTATTCATGCACAGAGTAGTACTTTTTCCTCCACGGAAGAAATAGCAGATATAAAAAAAAGTATTATACCCGAAGACATTGGCTCAAATGAGGGTCATTAACGTTAATGAAGTTTAATGCCAACAGAGAATTTGTGGAACCTGAAACAAAAGCTTTCTTTCGGTGCACATTAAGATTTGTGAAAGACTCTGTTAAGGTAATGGTTAAAATGGGCAAGGAATTAATTTTTGAGGCAAAGTTTGCTAACGAAAATCTGTTAAAGACAGTATTCTGATTATAGATTAGAAATTCTTACTGTATTAAAAATTTCATCAACAATTGACTCGAGCTGCAAACGATGCATAACAGTCTTAAGAAGTCCCATACATACAGATAGATGTATCAAAAAAGGTTGATGCCTTTTTGAAAAGCTGCATTTCCAGAATTCCATCCAGAGATTTTCATAGAGTTATGAGCATGATTGACATTTTACCAAGAAACTTTTAGTATTAAGAAGTTAGTTATAAATCAAATCTACTGGATTCATGTTATGTTTGTTGATTTCTTAGAGGGTCCATAATCAAAAATCACATCAGAATCGCTCACATACTTATGGAATTCAACAGATAAACATTTTCCTTGTTTATGAAAATTAAACAAGAGCTGAGATTTATTATTATTTATCTGCCCACATTAAGTATCTTATACGATAAGACTAAAGTATTGTATGAGAAAGTTTTCCCGAATTCATTAACGCACATGTACCCAATTATGTAAAAGCTTGTAACAGAACAGAAAATAAACTTCTAAACGTCATTTCACGATTTATAATGAAAATGTGTTACTATTATAGAATACTTTAGAAAAAGGAAATATTTTAAAAGCAAATAATGCTTTCAGTTTATTTCCGAAAAATAATTATCGTATTTAACTCTTTCCAACTCTGAGAATGCAAAGATAAATTTCACATTCGGACTCCTGTTCTAACGTAATTAATGAAATTTCATTCACGTAAAAACATTTAAAGCACTGTTGGATCTTCTCAATATTAAAGGCAGTCGGTAATATTATCAGAAAGATAACTTACAAAAGATTTCCTTTGAACTAAGAAATGAATTTAATGACGGAATGCCACAGAGGAAGATATATTTTTTGCTTTTATTGCGTACATGGCAATTAAAGTTGTTTATTTTAAAGTAGACAGAAGTTTTTTAATAGTTTTAAAGAATACGTTTTGAGTAGTTTTCACGGAGTTTAATAATGCAGTACGAGTGCAGTTTTATAGTGACAATTTAAAAATGCATTAAACACAGGCACATTATTAAATTTAATTCGTATTTACAACTTTAACATACGCATATTAGAAGGTCCAGCCTCTCTTTGGAGTAGGCTCTGGCAACCATTGTTCCATTTGATAATGGACACGACCACAACAAAAACACATTCATATTAAGGAAAACACGAAGATGTAAACTCTCACCAAGTTATTATCTGATTGGTATTCGGAATCATAACGTAAGTAGCAGTTGCTTTTAAGAGGTCCAGGTTCGAGTCCCGGCGAGGGCATTGCTAATTTTTCACGTCTCCAGCATTAAAATAACCTAATGACTCTGCAATGCTATTCCGTTAAACTCTCATTACACGACCCAATTTGAAGATTTACAGATGTATCTTTGCAGTAAAATTCTTTGAAGAAAGGGAATAGTTTTACGGTTATGGTCATCCATTTAATATTTTCCCTTAATGCAGGTATAGAACCTTATTAATACCGATCGTATTTTATTATTACATTAAATAAGACTATTCTTGGCTCAATGATTGTAATATGGAGCTCTGAGTCATTCTTAGACGTCCGTTTGAACGGTTTGTCTTCATGAGTGTTTTTTGTAGCTTTCTTCCTGTATAAGCAATGTGTAAATTAACTGGGACAAAGCGACGATTTTACAGAATTTTTAAGTTGGTTGTCAGCTGGTGCCAGCAACTCCTTCAAAGAAATTCATGTTTTAATGCCATCTAGATGTCTAATTTTGACGCTTTAATTAATAAGCTGTTTTAAGCAATAAATTATAATTAAGATTATTGCACCATTTTAAGCTTGTTTCAGTGAGAAGAGAATGTTACTTTCGCATATCTTTTAAGCACGTTTTGTATTCGTTCCTTTTACAGTAATAAAAACTGATACAACTCCTAGCAAGAGAGAAAAGATCATCGTGCTTAACAATTACATATCTATGACTGCAACAAATATTTCTTTTGAGGATGGTGTTGGAATATTAAGTGTTTCTTGAATTCTGAGATGACAGAATGAAACCGGATAATTTTCTTCGGAAACGATGAGCAAATGTGGAAGGAAACGAATTCCAAAATCTGATAGATTCTGACTCCGAAAAGGCATTATTAATCCAATAAAACTAGCAAAGACACTGAAAAAGATCTGTTGTCTACTGATTTTGATATTCCTGGTTGGAAGGCGAGAAAGCATATTAAAACAATATTTGACATGTCATATGAAGCAAAGCGATTATTGTGGGCTAAATGTACAAATCTTGTACCAAAAGTGACAGAAAATGACATCTTCAGTGAACAGACTCATTTACTCATGATTACACATTTAACATAGTTAAACGAAGCAAAAGAATGAATCAATAAAACCTCAGCATACTCAACAAATCGCAAAACACCCTAAAAAAATCTTTTGGAGTTTGTTCACTGCAGATGACATTGGAAATTTAGTTCTTATTAACGGAATGCTGGACTTATCGAAGTATATAGGAATTTGAAAAAAGAAAGGATGATGCCATTCTCGGAAACCTTTGCAGAAACATTACAACATGACTTATTCCAAGCCACAATTCAAAATCTATCAGAAGGTTCATATTGGAAAATAAAAATATTGTACTAGATTGACCTACAACTTAAATTTGATTGAAAACTTGTGGCATATTCTCAAGGAGCGTCTTAGCAAAATGAATAGGAAATGCAAAAAATAGAATGTATGATTAAGAAATGTTATAAAAGTGGGTCTCCATCCTAAAGAAGTAAAAAATACATGCCAGCCCTTATGGCCTTTGTGTATTCAGTCAAAAAAAAGAAAGTTATCATTAGGTTTTAAAGCTGTAATTGAAATCTAATATTGAACTTCAGTCTATAAGCTCTTGACATTTCGCCCTTAACTGTCTAGCAAGCTGAGGGTATAAGACGCTGAACACCGAAAGCTTGATCTGATTGTAATACAAGGTCTGTTCCAAAAGTAATGCGCTCACTCTTTATTTAAGAAATTTATTAAACCGATTCGTACAATTATTCAGTATTCTACGAAATACATCCCTTCTGCTTTAACACACTTGTTCCAATGCGATTTATATGCTTTATATGCGCCCTGGAAGTTCGTCACAGGGATGTCCTTTAGTAACCTAGTCGTAGCCACTTTGATGTTCTCCAGGGTCCCCAAATACTGTCCTTTGAGGGATTTTTTAATCTTCAGGAACAAATCAGGACTGAAGCAACGCAAAAGCCTCCGACGGCATTTTCTCAAGTTTGAAACAAAACTTTGCGTATCACTGCTCCAGAGGTTTTTCCTTATTTCGACCGAGCGCTCATACAAGGTTCACTGAGACCATTGTGATTCTTCAGGAGCTCGGGGCCCACTGGCTTTGGTTGCGTTGTGTTCTCAAGACTCCACCCACCCTTCCATGCAAGCGGCAATGCTGTGCGACGGATAGTCGCGGCAGAAGAAAATGGGTCGCATTACTTTTTTAGACCTTGTACCACGTCTCTCACCATGAGCGGTTTTGGAAGTTTCACCATTTGTAAGGTTAATACGAGCCAGTTGCCTTTAAAACTTCTTCCACAAAAGCATTGTTTTCCTCATAAGATAGAGATTACGTGCTTGTCAGTCGATTAAAGAACAGAGATTCTCGCTGAATTAATGTTAAAATCTTCGGATTCTTAGCCATGTTCCGCCATTTTACACTTTGTTTGTTTTGATTCATCACGGAATAATAAACGAACCTTAATTAACCTTAAGATCACGTTAGCAGTCAATTAGTTTAGACTAAAATATTAATAGGTAAGTCTATTAATAGCTGTAGAAAACACTCGTTAGAAGAGCTTTTGACACATTTCTTCATATGAATGAGCATAAACACGAGCCACTTTCTTACAGAAAATCCTCCACGAAGACATCCTTCTCTAAAGCCAACAAGCCCTTATGTGCTCTAGCAAGTTAATAATAATATGCTCAATCTAAAAATTATCACTCTGAGTGAAACAAATGACAAGAAATCATTCAAGTTGTGGCTAACTATAAATCAACTAGACATACAACTTCAGATTCAACATGCTTACGGACGTTGCAGAGATGGAGTTTTAAAAATATTGAGACCTAGTTTGTTCGCTTCAAATGAACAGCTCTCCGCCTCCTATAATTCTTGTCCTTCTAAACTAGAACCATCATCCATAGAAAAATATAAGCTTTAATTACTCCATAGAGCCATCAACTTTTATCACTTGCCTAGAACTTACGGGCAGAGAGCTTAATGGGCAAACTGTCAGTTAATTTCTAATAGATATAATTGCTGATAGGCCATCTGCCTTCTGAAAGCGCCGTAAAAATTCTTAATAAAATAAAAACAACAACTCGTCATCTGATCTCTAATGATCTCTAATAATTTATCTGACACAATTTAGATTTTTTTTCAGCAAAATGTACATATGATGCAGAATTGAATGTAATACGTACGATACAAAATAAAATAAATAAATTGTATTTTAATATAATTTTAGTGAATGTCAAGTCAGCTTTTAACTACTTACATAGACATCTTTTTTCTTGAGAAAATGGCAAGGTGATATATTGGTGAGATAGAGAAGCTGCCTTATTTAATATCACTAAAGGGACAATTCCCAAGAAACTGAAGTGTTCCAGGAATATTTTTCTGTTGGGCATTTATTATTTGTCTGATCGCTCTAGATAATACCAAAAGAAGGTATAACTACTGTAAAATATGTGAAAGGTGCATCACAACGGTTTTGACTTGTAGCAGCATTATGAAAAACTACTGCGGATTCTGTTCGTCGAATCTGAAGAAAATGTAATATTTTAAGTTTACGCTGATATCGTTTTGTTTATTGTATTTGGAAAAAAAGAATTCAAATTCAAGATTAGGCTAAAATGACTGTGGGCAAGATTCCTGATTGGAGCCGTTTATGAAAGCTTGAATTAAATATCATCAAGATTTAACTACTAACTTTCTTTAAAAATGAAAGACTACGTGAACTGTTAGCATTACATGAGAAGGATATCCGCATTAAAAAGTGCGTTATTTGGAGCTTATTATTGAACCTATGCTAACACGGGCACCATTCCTCGTAAAGTTTTAAAAATAATGCATATTTTTAAACAGACATCTCCAAAACAAATATGGTTAAATAGGTCAAATTTTAGTAAGAGAATTCAAACAAGAGAATAAAAGAAAAGTGATGAAACCCAAAACATTTTAAAGAATTAATTTTATTTGGGCTATATCCGTTTTAGTTTATTCGAACAAAATACGTTATAAAGTCTTTTACATTAAAGGAGGGAAGAAAGAATTTTGAAATGGAAATTTCTAATGTATATATTTTCATGCATTGTCAGTTTCATTACTCTGTTCATAACACTCTTTGTTTACTATTAAGCGTTATTCAGCTAGAAGATGGAGATAAATATCTTATGTGAAGTTTAGATGCTTGTAATTTTTGTCTAGTCGAATATGTCAGTCAGTTTGTAAGACAGCCATATCTTGCAAATTTTGTTCGGAAAAAATATTAGGCCCTTCAAGGTAATCGTATTTTAATGTGTTCACGAAAATTATGGTAGGTTATCAGAAAATTTCTAGCACTTGTAATTAAGAGGTAAATTTTATTTGAATTCTAAGTATACAGAAACACTTCAATTATAGCAATGGATTTGAAGCTCTCTTTTCAATCCAGGCTTTCTTTCTAGTTTCTGATTAAGCTGTTCCTTAATAATTTGGACTAAGACGAGTCAAGTGATTTAATTGTTAGAATACATGCAAGAATATTTACGGTAATTTCCACACAACTCGATGCAGATCGTTCCCCAGGTAGTTTCAGATGACAGTAACAAACCATTCTTTAGGAGCACTACGGACCCTTCAGGAAAGCTTCTTGGCAGTTTCTATCTAGCGGCAAATCGTCGACCATACAGACTCTCCAGCAACTTATCGAAAAGTGTATGGTTCGGTGCAATAGGTAATGTCCACTTTCAACCGTGGAAGTTGAACCAAAAAGGAAAATAGTGGAATTTTAACCGAAAATTCTCTCCCCTCCCTCGTTAGGAACTTAAGGTCCCCGGATGCTCCGTTTTCTTAGTTTGGTTCATATCTGGCGATAACTTGCTAAACTTGGTGTATTAATGAATAGTACTTCTTTCTTAAATACAGGAATGGAACAACGGTGAAATACAGTTCATATGAATTTGATTATGTTTAAAATTAATAATAACTTAAAATTCGAATAAAAGATACAAGTTAGATTTTTCTATACTCTTTCAAGCACAAAATTGCCCAACAATAATAAACTGCAATTTAAACTTAAACTGAAAAACAAAATCTTTCACACAGATTCACTTAAAACTGAGATACAGCAATACTTTGCCTAGCCTGGCTAACCGATTCGAACAGCAGTACGAGGACAAATCGTTATGAAATGCTCTAAATAGTTTCAACTGATTGCATTGTCACGTGATTCATCAAAGACCTATGTAGGTTTGGGTGTCATTGCTTATGAAAGTTCGGATGTTATTGCTTATATTGTACTAAAGGTTTACATTTAATACAGATTTTAATAAATAATCTAAAATATTATTTTGATGTATTAAAAATATTTATGCACTTGTAGAAGCGGTAAATTTCTCTGCTTAATTTACCAAAAACCATTAATAAGATACTTTTCTGAAGTTTCACAGAGAGAGAAAAACATTGATCCAACGATGAAAAGAAAAACTGCATAAATAGGTTCAAGTGAAAGCGCGATTACTTTAAAATGTATATGAATAAAATGTCCCAAAAAACGGTTTGGGTTAAACAGTGTAGTAAACACATTTATTACAGGTCCGAAAAATTTCAGATGTTATATGTTCCATACGTGTAGTAAGTACTTTAGCTAAGTTGTTTGTTTTCTCAGTTTCACAGTAATTTTCGTTGCTAAGTCATGCACTCAAAATTGATAAGAGAAAAATAATGCGACACTTTGCTTATAGACCGAGATTTATTTTCCAAGTTTCATTTAGTTTCGAATTATTTTTTAGCTATTACTTTAAGTCTCACTGCTAACGAACCGCGAAATTGAATTTTGTTTGAAC
Organism: Stegodyphus mimosarum; assembly: GCA_000611955.2. NCBI lineage: Eukaryota > Metazoa > Arthropoda > Arachnida > Araneae > Eresidae > Stegodyphus > Stegodyphus mimosarum. The sequence continues at coordinate 450,677 of KK114118.1, read as the reverse complement.
AGCAGAGATAGTTTTTGAATTATTAATAATCATGCCGCAACAAATGCACCGTAAAGGAAAAGTTAAAACGTTTACTCTGTTCGCTCAGTCCAATTCACTTGAATTTTATACAGCATTTAATTTTTTTAATATCACGCAGCGTAAAAAATATAGAGGTTAAAACTGATAAGTTGATACTTTAGAAGTCCGTATATTTCGGATCAGCTATATGAGATGGATCTGTGTGGTATACGAAGTTTTGTTGTATGAAATTTACGTAAAGCAATTTGTAAATTTTGACTGCATTATAAGAATTACTGTAGAGTAAGAATGCATCTCTGAGAGTAAATGGTATGATGCATTGCTTTATGGGGGAAAAAATCAAAAGTAAGTGCAGAAAAATTTTATAGAGTAAAGAACTATTTTTATCAGAAGTAGATTCAAATGGATTGGATTATGCAAAGCCTGCTAATGCTATTTCATACTATATTTCAAAGCATGCTAATGCTATTTGCTCGTAGGAAGTGATAACTTCCCGAAGGACTTCAAACAAATTAATGCAAAATAATGAAATAAATCTCATTATGGGTAATAAATAATAAAAATACGCTCTATAACAAAAAATAACAAAAAAAAAATCGACGCGCCAAGAAGGAATCATCCGATTGCTTTCAAATTTTATATGCATAGATGTTTTAATCAAATATGCAAATGATTAAAATTTGGTGTTCGATGAATGAATAGTTCGATCTCCAGCACGTCGGAACTGAGCATCCAGCAGATGTATATAAGGGGCTGTTTTTGAACTGCTGTTAAAAATTTCTGTTGCATTGCGATTTAGGATACCTGATTTAGGATACGACTGAAAAAATGCCTCGCCGCAGGATTCGAGCTCCTTATGAGCAACTGTCAGAGTTTGAAAAAGGTCGTATCATTGGATTGAAAGATGCAGGTTGGGCAAATCGGACAATCGCTCCTCATATGAGTTGAAGCGATACGGCGATTAGAAGATGCTGGTAAGAATGGGTGGGCAATGGCAAATTTCAGCGTCATGATGGTATTGGTTGACCTAGGGTCACAAGATATCTGGAGGACACAGTGATTGTCAGATCAGCTATCACAGCACCTTATTCATTGCTATTAACCATCAGACATGGACCCGCACACGAGTGTCCACCAAGACCATTCACAGACGGCTGATAGAGCGAAATCTACTCTCATGCCGACAATTACACCACCTGCCACTCACGACTGCATATTGTCGAGTCAGATTACAGTGGTCCTTGGCTCGATCAGGTTGGAATGATGTTGAATGGGAACGTATTGTCTTTAGTGATGAATCCGACGATCATCAAAGGCGTGTCTGGATACGCCCAGCGCAGCGTGCCGATCCTGCTTTCACCATTGCAGGCTCTCAACCAGGAGTTATAGTCTGAGATGCCATTTCCCTTGATAGCTAGACCCCTTTGGTCGTCATTAGAGGCCCATGTACAGCACAGCGGTACGTCGACGACATTCTGAGGCCTATTTTGCTACCGTTTCTTTTGCAGTACCCTGGCCTTATTTTTCAGCAAGATAATGCTAGATCACATATGGCACGTGTTGCTATGAATTGTCTTACAGCTTGTCAAATATTTTCTTGGCCTCACAGATCTCTCTCCCATCGAGCATGTCTGGGATGTGATGAGAAGACGACTGCATCTACAAGGGAATGTTGATGACCTAGCCCGACAATTGGAGCAAATTTGGCAAGATACTGGAAGAGACCATTCGGCAGGTTAATCAGTCTATACCACGCCGTGTGGCAGTTTGCATTCAGGCTAGAGGTGGGTGAACACCTTATTGAGCTCGTTACTTTGTAACTATGCAACTCTGAAATAAATCATTCAATTGTTCTGAAATTTTAATAATTTTCTATTCTGTGCATAATATTCCTATCTACCAATTTTTGTCTCCGTCGGACAAGTCCTTTGTGCGTCGATTTTGTTTGCTTAAGCAGAAAGTAGATTAAAACAACTATGCAGAAAAGTACTAAAATATTTATTCGAAACAAATGTATAGAAATTTTTAAAAATATTCATCACATTAAAAGAGGAAGGAGCTAAAACGAAAGGAAAATCGTGTATCCGATATATAGAGGGATGTCATGGTTCTGATATAATAATTCAGAACTCTCTTATTTCTTCCATTTCGAAATAGTTTATTTATCTTTTTTTATATATATAATTTACGTATTATGTATTTTACAATTAATACATGTAATGAGAAGGATAAGGAAAGAGGAAAAAAAGACTTGTCCTTTTTTTTGAAAGCATATTTTAGAAAATTTTCTTCTTTTGAAGTGCGACAAGCGTAACTTTTTGAGGAGCATTGTTAAGGAATACTTTCAAAAAATTGAAAGTATGTTGTAAAATATTCCCTAGAAGACCTATACTGAAATATTGTGAGAAACAAAATGCAATATGCATCTATTCAGAAATATTAGCATTTGCTCTTTTCACATATCCCCTCTTATGTACAGGGTGCGTCAGAAAAATGGTTACATGTTTGATTTCATTGTGTGATGACTGTGTTATGATCACAGGAAATGTGATAGTGGCTCTTTGAAAAGTTAGTTCTTCAAACAGAAGAACAATTACCAAAACTGCCTACCCAGACTCTCTATTTATTGCTTTCTTCCGAATGTTTTTTACTCTTATGCTAGTCCTTTAATCATGTTTCTTTTTCTGAATATTACCCGTTATAAACAGTCGTTTTCTATGTTTTCAAAGATGATGTAGTGAATCACATGATAAAATATGGTAAAGTGGTAGATGTTCTGAGTATTTATTACATTACATTTGGGCAATGTACAAAATTTCATTTTCATTTCCATCAGTTACAAAATTATGTCTAAGAAATCTCGAGAATTAATGATTAGTATTATTACTTTCTCTAGTAATTATTATCTTAATAATTCTCGAGAGCAAAACTTCCTTTGAATTTATTCTTCGGGGCTTAATCTTTTCTCGCAGTAACTGGTTAATATCTTCTGATATAGAATATCTTTAGTGTAAAAACTGGTATTAAGACCTTTCTAAACGAAGGTCGTATGACTCTACAACTGACTAATTCAACCGTTTTTTCCGGGAAAGAAAACAGTTTATGAACAAGTTGTTCATATACAAGTAGCGGTACTCTGGGCTGCTGTGATAAAACTAGTGTATCGCAGGCACGCACGATATATATATATATGCAGCTAGATATGTATATATCTAGCAGAGTACTAAATATCTTTCTCGAGAAAGCAACTAAATGTAGAACAAATCGCTCTGCCTTAGAACAGTGCTGCTGAGTTTTGTTTCAAAATTTTAAGGTATTTTGGACACGTCCAGCTTGCTGTGGTGGTAAAGATTCAGTTTGGAACTTGATTTTTCAGTTTAGAACTAAAAGCTCAGTTTAAAGCTTGATTGGTAAATTCCCCCATTTTATGGGCATATTTGTTTAAATATTTTTCTAAGCTGATATAGCCTCAGAAATTCCAGAAAAGCATATGCCCACCTGCTTCGCCGCTCAACTCTGATCGTCATGGATAGAAAATGAAATGAAGTATATCTGGGCAAAATCATCCTAAGATAGAATTCTAAGCGGAGTATAGAGACTCAGAAATATTGCATAGCTATGGAAATAATTGAATATATTACAACAGCAACAACAAATCTTTCCATGTTTTAGCTGGTCACATCTTGTCAGTCTCACGGCTGTATAATTATTTTGGTATGCAGTCGCATTCTGGAACTGTAATTTGCTGTTGCGTGTTCATATGCAATCTTGGCTAATGCCTTAAGCTCGGGCATGTGACTCTTACTTCAAATGACAAAATAAAATTTCAAGTTTAGTAAACAAATCACCGTTTTTCTTTTGTACACTACACAGCAGCCCGCTGTGCTTATTTCTAACTCAGACTCTACCTCAGGTGGGTCAATTCCGAAAATTATGGACGCACATAAGATGTTTAAGAATATCTGAATCACTAATGAAAGTTAATTTATAGTTCTAATAACATAACTGTGATCGAAATGAATTCTTTATTTAACAAATTATATGAAAATTTCGAACAATAAGAATTTTCTATTTAAGAAACTTTCGAAAATTATATAAAACACAGCGGCTGTTTAGAAAGAGTCTGTGCAAGAAAAATAATGTATTACAAATAAATTATTTGCTTAAAAGTCGTCATTTTTAATCACCGTTGGATGTAATTAAATATAGTATCCGTTAAAAAAGGGTTTATGTAATCAATATGAGTTTCGAATTCGACGCATATTTAATTTTTTTTTTCTCAACAGAAATATTCTTATTCTCTAAAAACGAAAATGTCATGAAAATCATGAACTACGTTTTGAAATGCAAAATTTATATTAGTTTTAATAAAGGAAAAACCGCCAAGTATTTCATTTATTGAACGAAAAAAGGACTGTCTAAGAACTGTATGTCTTTTCCGAATATTTCAATTGTTAAACCTCTGATCTCTAAACAAAAACATCAATTCAAAAAATAATCGCTATGCCTTTATATATCGCTGTGTCCATAAACACAAATTTAAGTCTTAAAAAATGGCTAGAAGCTATAAAATTCGCCGATTTTTTCTAAGCATATTACGGAACGCAGAAAAATTCTAGAACAAGTTATGAAAATCTTTTAACCAGAAACAAATAAAAATACGTTGTATCTTTTTATGAAACATAGATTTATTTATGAGACTACACGGGAAAAAATCATTTTTCTCTCTCATGAAAGGCGATAAAAACCAATGAGTTTAGTTTCTAGACTTCAAAGAATGTTTTGGTAAAGGATTTGCGATTGAAACAGCTTTTTCGTTCAAAGGAAAATTAAAGTTAAGAAGAGCGGCGAAATGTACTGAAATTAATATTTTGCAGTATAGTAATTGTAAAATATTGTTTCAGTTTCTAAAGAAAAAACTCATCTTTTTATTCATAGCTATTTAGCAAAAACAACACTATCATAGTAAAACTACTAACTATACTTCCAAATGTATTGCTAGGGCTCAAAAGATCTGCGTTAACGTTACGTCACGTACGCGATGCCTGCAGATGCAGTATAGAGGAAATTAGTCTGCTTTTTAGACGTATGAAGTGGCATCATTAAAGACAGCGTAATTTGTGTTTATTTGTGTAACTCGAATTATGCTGTCTTTGATATCTTTGTATAACGGTATGATAACCTTGATATTATATATCTATGTAAAACTAAGTAATTAATTTCATTTTAGCGTAAAATATGTAGATGAAATTATAATTACCTTATCATGTTTTTAAACATTACGAAACCCACATAAACCTAGTAAAACATCATTTTTATATTCCATTTAATTCAAAATCTTTAAGCGCTGTGTTCGCGTTAATCATACACAGGTCCTCTACAGCACAAGTTAGAAAATGGAGTTCTCCTTTCATAAAATGTTTTCTCTCAAAAATTTAAAATAAATAAGAAACTTAAAGCAATTCAGTGCAAAATTTTTTTCTTGAATTTAAAGTTAAACAATTGTTATAGAATATGTAACTAGAAATGTAATACTTTTTTATCCTCGCCAAACTTCTATTAATATAACTTTTTGTTTGTATAACATTCGCATTTTGCTTTGTGAATACATGTTCTTTCGAAATAAGATTACTATAGAAAATTGAACAACTAATTAAAAAGCAGTATGTTTCACTCTTTTTAAACTTGAAGTTTATATCTATAGAAATGAACGCTCACTTGACATTTTCCGAACAAACTATGAAAAGGAAGAAACAAGAAATAATTTAGTTTCCTCGAAAGCTAAGCTGCGGCGAGTCGAATGCGCGCGCATAATGCGCGGGACACTCCTTTCGGTGTCTTCGGAATCAACAGCGCTCGTGGATCATTCAGGAAGAAACTCGTGCTCCTTACAGTTTGCAAGGAAGAATCGCTGAAGTATACAGCTAAGTACACCGATTTAGAAGGGGAACCTCTGCGGGTTTTTACGATATAGGCCTGAAATCTTGAAGAGTGAACGAGTAATCTGGGCTAAAAGACTATTATTCTAATGGTTAGATGTGGCTCCACGATACTGAAGATAATTTTGATACTTTTCTTACCAGCTGGATTTGGAGCTCCAACAGGTAAGGACTTTCATACCAATTTCTTCTGGGGCCCCTTATACATTGTTCTGAAATTATAATCTTTAAAATTAATTGAAAGCAATACAAATGGGTGCTTGCTGTTAATAAATAAGATTAATTTTTATTATTATAATTAATTCCCCCCAATTCAGATAACTACCTTGTCGGAGATCAATTTCGAATAAAATATTTTGACAGAAAAAGTGAAAACAAATCATCACATTTCATCTGAAATTTTTTTTTTTTCTTTACAGTTAAAGCAGGCCACAAATTATTCAAATAATTCATTCATTTAAAACTCGCAAGTCCTTGAAATTTTCTCAAAACTAAAATTTTTTGGCGAAGTAATTTTAAATTAATAGCGTTTTGAATATTTGTTCTTAAAATGCATTAAGGTTTTACACTTTTCGAGAAAGTTGAAAGAAAACTGAAAGCTTTCTGATTTTATATTACGCCAAAGGGGCTTTTTAGACCTAAGGAGTGGTAGCCCAGAAGGGCTATTAGTCTCAAAACGGCATCTTGTGACGTTTCACTAAAAACGGCGAATGACTTTTTAAATTGTTGCCACCATATATTATCGCCCTGTATTATATTTAAAGTAATTAAATAATGAATAATCTGTATGAATGTATGTATATTTCTCGCATTCTGAAAAAACGACGGTACCTAGAGCCATCAAATTTTGAATAGCATAATTCTCCCCCCGAATATGGACACCTGGACGCCCGAATTTTGAATTTCGAATTTGGTTTATTACTTATTTCGTATTTTGTAAAATAAAAAAAAATTTTGATTAACAAACGCGGTGATTTCAAAGCGAGTAATAGCAACACTCAACAGGAAAAAACATTTTTATCTCTAGGAGGCGAGACTTTCCATCGGAAATTCTAAAATACGTTGTTTTTAAATATTTTATTGAATTTTTCGTATTTTGTAAAACTTTAACGAATTTTCGGTTAACAAACTCAGCGATTTCAAAGCGAGCCATGACAACACCGAACGAAAAATATATTTTTATCTCCAGCGCGAGAGACTGTCTATCGAAAATTCTAAAGACATGCTGTTTTTAAATATTTTTATCCCAAAGGGACATTAATCAAATGCTCTCGAAACATATATGTGTGTATATGTAAAAAAAGCCCCTTTGGGCGTAATATAAGATTTTTAGTCCAAAGGGATTTAGTCCCGAAGGACTATTACTTTCGTTTTGCGATTTTGCGTTGATTCACTCTGAATGCCCGATTCACTTTTCAAATTGTTGCCACTAAATGTTATCGCTCTGCATTAAAGTTTAAAAAATGAAAAATCTGCATAAATGTATGCATGTTATTATTATTATTATTATTATTATTATTTTTTTTTGACGTAGCTTTCTCTTCAAAAATCGTCTGCGTGCGTTGCACGGGAAAATAAAAAGGAATTTTAATTACAGTTCTAAATAAATAGCCAAATAAATGTGAAATTCGTAACAATATTCTCTAAAACTTTAACGAATTTTTCATTAACAAACTCAAAGATTTCAAAGCCAGCAATACCAACGTTGTACAGAAAAACATTTTTATCTCCAGCGCGTGAGAGCGTGTACCGAAATTTCTAAAGATATGCTCAATTTAAAATTATTTTGCGATATTGCTGTTGAACTGAATTTTATGGTTTAAGTGCGAAGAACATGGTATTTAACAAATAAAGGTAACACACAGAATGTTAAATAAACGTCCCTTTGGACGTAATTTAAAATCTGAAACATTTCAGATTTTTTTGGTTTTTTTTTTTCAAATTCATTTAACCAAACACGGATAGAGAATGTAAAGACTATAGTGAGAAAATTTTGTTATTTCTTTATTTTTTCCATTTACATTCCGAGAGCATTTGGCCTAAGTTATTCAAAATTTGATGCGTCTAGTTACCATTCTTTTTTCACAATGCCAGAAATGCAAATTCATGTGGAACAATTTGAAAAATGATTTGACGCAAAATGCTGTTTCGAGATTAATAGCGCTTTTAGACTGACACCTCTTTGGGCTAAAAATCTGCAGGTAAGATTTTAAAACTGGCCTTAAGTTCTAAAGCTCCAGGAGCAGATATAAAATTTTTAATATTTTTCTGCTATTTAATTAAAGAAATGTTACACGTTGAAATCTATCGATGAAAACAATCAGTAGTTATTGGAAAGAAATAGTTTTAATAAGGCGATTTAATTAAGAAACGATATGTTTATGAATAATATAATAATTTAAAAACAGTCAAGAACTGCGTAACACTAAGTAACATACTAAAATAATTGAAAATTGCATAACATACTGAATAATTGAAAGTCGATGATAGTTTGGATTTTATTTTAATGCAGTATATAACACACGGATCTAGTTTCAGAAACTGCCCATAAAATACTAATTTGATTAACTAAAAATTTAAATTATTTCTTGTTGAACTTAACAAAAGTTAAAAAGCGTACTCCTTTGTAATACGTAATTAAGTGTACAGAATTTCATTTCCAGTTTTAATTAAGATATAATAGTAAGTTTAATAAGATACTAGGGCAGTAATCATTATAATTTTTTACAAATAAAAGGTTTTCTTTCAAAATTCATTTTTGGATAGAGGGGTTTATTAGTAATATATTCTGTTGTCTTTTATTTTATTTGGTTTTATTATTCCTATATTTTACTAGTATTATTAATTAATCTGTTGAGCGTTTTTCTTTTTAGTAGTGCGAAAGATAACTTTTCTCAAATTCTTGATTTTACTCTAACTACAAACATTTGCTCTGTGGTAGTAGTTTCTATTTAGCTGACTAGCATTTGATTCTTCCAAAGTTTAAGACATAAAAATATTTGTAATAAGCATTTACAAAAGAAATTTAAAAATACTAACAAGGAAGGATTTCCAACTTAAAACTTTTATACTTTTTGAAAGAAATACATATGAATCTACTGGTGTAGAAAAGTATAACAGTAAAAGTATAGCTGTTAATATCAAATAAACGGGCAGTTAAAAACTGAAAGCGTACGGAGATCTGGCGGTACATGGTATGATCTGGTGGTACAATGGTATTTAGACACATTAAAAATTTTCAGTATGCAGGTTTGAAAGTTTAGAAAATTGCCAAGCCGATCGATTCAATCAAAAATAAAATGTTGAATGAAAAGATAAAACTGAAAGAAACTTAATTTTTGTTTGTCATTACAAGTAACGTAAAATTAAAGGTTAAACAGAACTCATGGAAACCTAATCCTTGAAAACTGAGGTGAGAATGTAAGAAACAGTAAAAGCATTTTACTGTAAAAATATGTCTCACCTTTCAGTCATTTTAGCACTTTACACACTTTCCGGGTAACATACACTGATTAAGGTTTTGAAGGTACGGCACAGAAAAAGTGCAGTAAAAACAATGATTAAAGTAGTAATTACTTTAAGCCATCAACGATTAGGAAACTGAATCGAATTACAAGTGTTTCAAACTGCAAAGCAAACTGTCGATGAGTGGTTAAAATTGCTGAACACAATTATTTCGACGTGGGTTTAAATCAGCGTGAACGGACTGGCACTATGAGAGTTTGAGAATTTTCGCAGTTTCTCAAAATTACGCTTATAGTTTACAAACGTTTCGTTCAGCCAGGGCAAATGAGTTGGTTACATGTTAAGTTTTCTTAGTTTTCTCCATGTGAAACGCAAACACAATAATTTTCTTTAGAAAGTCCTCCACGAAGACATTCCACCCCTCAAGCAGATGGTTGTTACAGTGTGTTTTGCAGTATTCGAATAAACATATAATCCCGTGATACAAGACTGAAATTTCGGATTTTCCACTCATTATCCAGCAGATTCGTTGCTTCAAAAAACACTGTAAATTAATTTTCAAATGTGACATCTGATTCATTTTCAAAATTAGTCTCTTTATCAAATGCGTCAAGGAGAATTTTCTATTATTTCGTGAACCGTAATATCTGCTGGACTTTCATATACTTTTAAAATCTCAGAAATCGTATTTTTCAGTTTAATATCACTTGGACAAGATCTGTTAATTTCAGATGTCTGCTGTTGTTATTGTCGTGTCCATATTAGATGGAACAATAGTTGCCAGAGCCTACTCTGAAGAGAGGCTGGACTTCTATTTTCCACCCCAATTTTGAGTTCGGGCATCTACTACTCCTCTCCCCTTCCACCAAAACACACGAGGCACGGACATTACATTTACAAACATCGATGTCTTCTCCGGGATTCGAACCTGGGCCCTTCGGTATCGCAGTAGGCTTCCGTAATATCTGCTGTATAATTTTAAAATAACATCTGGCACTGCATTTATATAGAGTGCCAGATGTATGTAAAAGAATTTTAGTCAATTTCTCCACACACACACACACACACAAGAATTTTAGTCCAATTCGAATGCAGTACGAATTTTCCCTTGACTTGATAACATTAAGGAAAGAATTTTTTATCAGTCTGTTGGGCCCAATGTATTTACTAGATTGGTATAAAAACTTTTACTTATTTAAATTGAAATTAACATGCAAGAGTTAATTTTATTTATTTCTTTAGAATGAAATTTATGTGTAATACAATGTGTGTATTACACAAATTAAGTCATACATTAGAAATCAAATACACAAAAATCAACAAAACGTAAAATCATAAAAATAAAACCACCCACCTGTGGCTGAGTCTTTAAGGTGCTGAACGCTGGTAGTTCCGTTAGCGATTCGAATCCAGGCGAGCGGTTGGCTGCTTGGGCGTTTTCGTCAAAGACAGATGAATTTGCCAAATTAAAGATAAAATAAAATACCTAATTAGTAAGTTGAATAGTGAAATTATGCAAACAGTTTAATTCTGGACTAAGTGAAATAGTAAAAAATTGTCTTTTGAAAAAGAATGAAAAATGTGTTATATTTTTAGCAGTGAATTCCGAGAGATAGTTTGTCTTTGGCGGCTGAACATTTTATTTCTTGGTTTGTTTATTTTTATTGCATTTATAGGAATTTAGCTGTTAATTTTTTAGCTTTCTTTTTGAATGAATAGAATCAAATATATTTTCCCTCTAAATTCAGTAAGCGCAGACTGCAATTTTATTGGAAAACGGACTTAGGCCTTTACCATAAGACAATGAAATTCCTGGAAATACAGGAGTATCCTAAAAACCTGCAAAATAATTTTGCTGCTTAGGAAGTACACTTCTGAATTAGAGTAACCAGAAAACTGAAAATGCAGAAATCTACTCTATTGCGTTGAACTGTAATTTAATGCAGTCAAATCACCAATTTAGTTTCCCCATTAAGTCTGAATTTTTATCCAAGAAATATTCAAACAGTTTTCAGATAAACTACAACAAATAACGAGATAGGGCTATTTTACTGACCGCATACGAGAGAATGAATCAATAGCTATTTAACATAAAACCATTCCTTGAGAAATACTCTAATTGTACTTCCTTTATGGAATACCATTGTTAACTATAAAAATAGTCTTTTCAGCATGAATATCAAAACTAAGCAAAATAGGGTTATTGCATAAGAGGAATCTACCTTTATGAAGAACTTGCTCGTCACTAGAGTTCATGTTTCTTTGAGGAATTGCGTCAGATCATGGCGAAAAATCCAAAACCCATTCTCTAGGATTTGAAATCGGGTCGACTACTAAAGTTCAGTGGTTATACCATTTTAACGTAATGAAATAACAAGCCTTGCTGCACATTATTCTCAAATTTAATTACGATACACACATCTTTCATTTTATATTTTCTTTACCCTATGTTTCTGAGTCTTAAGTAAATTTATTATTAATTTCATTCCTAAACATAGATATTTCGTATCAGAAGTTTAATCAGTTTAAGAAACGTTTAATCAGTTTTGTCCTTCTAGATTCAGCAATTAGGAAGTACTGGATTCTAGAGTCATCCTTAGTTAGTTTTATTACTGCTGAACGATCTGTGTAGGCGTTACTTTGTTTTACCTGCTTGTAATGTAAAAAGACTCAAGTTTCATTCGCACAATCCTTCGAGAAGGCAGTATTATCAAGATCAAAAGCTTTCATTTGTTTTACTTCAATAAATATAGACTACTTAGTACACATAGCAGTAAAAATGTGTTTTCTTTCCGAACTAAGGTATAAATATTCTGAAAGAAAAGAAGAAAACTTTTGCGCAAATAAAATTTCTGAAATTTACTGTGGTAATGCTTGCGGATTTTATTCTAGCTCTCAGATCTTTGATTCAGAACTTGTACTAAATTTTGGTTTTCGTTCTCTAAAATTTAAAAAGCAGGTGACACAGTTATAAAACAGAAGTCGAGTTCAATTTTAATAACTTTCAGAATATGAAAAATTTTATATTAAAAGTTTGTAGTTAAATAAATTGAAAATAGTATTTTGAAACAATGTATGCATTATCGAAGTATGCAGACTTCAACAACTTTTAAAACAAGTATGCCTTATTTCTCAAATTTTGTTTCTGATTTTATTTACCTCAGTGGATGGCACTAATTCTCTGACACATTAAAATTTAACTTCCACTTTACTTGCATCTATTGCGCAAGAGTCAGTATCTTATATTTTAGCTTAATATGTTACTGAAGCAATTAATATTTTACAATAAATTGTCACCAGAATTATTTTTCAAAATTATTTCCAAGATTTTTATCAGAACGCAGCGTGTTCCTTTACAATATCATCAAATCGCTCTGAAATTTTCAACTATTAGACACGTTACAAAAACGTTTCGAGACTTTGCGTCCTTAAAACAAACCAAAAGTCATAATTCAGGATTGGAAAGAGAATAAATGTCAGTGCTAGATTTCAGTTACTGTACCAGCTAGAGTTATCAATTAGTCTTAATTATTAATTATTTTAAAAATAACTGCAGTTCTAACTGTTTTTTTAAAATGCTCGCTTTGCTTGTGATTTTTTTATTTTCTGTTTTTTGTTTTCGAACATGCCTTTTATTTATATTTAAACATTTATCGATGATTTCTTTATTGATAATTAAAAATAACAGTAGATAATCTTACAGTAATTATGCACACGTGTTGTAAAATTCTACTTATCTTTACAGTAGTAAGATTCCAAAAGAATAAAAAAAATGGTTAACAAGAAAAAACTGAAAGCTCAAGCACTTAAAATTGTAGCTGAATATGGGTTTTAGATAACATCATAAAAATGAATTTTTGCTTTGTCTGATTCAAAATTTCTTTGAAGTTTATTGTGCTAATATCTGTAGCTCAAAACTATTGAAGTGCTACATAATTTGCAGTTATATGTTACGTGAGCATTAAAATTTCACAAGTAAAGTACATAAGATAACACTTTGAATTGTTTTAAAATAATGAGATAAAAAGTTTTTACAATTTTTTAAAAAACTTTTCGTGATTCCACTGGTCAAGTTAAATTTTAGCTATTTGTATTTGAAGTACTTTTTAATCCTAAATGACTTACTTAATACTTCTAAACGAGAATTTAGGACCTATTTTAAGTACTTGTAATAATTCTAAATGAATTTGTGGTAAGAACAAAGATAACTCTGGATAAACGTAAGAGTGGTAACATTGCTATTGGAATGTTTTCATATTAAGTTTTCAGTTTTCTTCTTATGTTTTAAAATAGCTTCTTTTATAAACAGATTATCTCATTAATTGTAGACGCATGCTGTCTGCTTAGAAAAAGAAATGGATTCTTTTATTCGAGGAGATATGGACTTAGATCTATTTCCATTCTGTAATCTTATCTACTCGACGAAGAGTGAACCCAAAGGAAAGCGCGGGAAATGGAAAACTGAAATTTTTAAATTTTAATTTTCTTCAATAAAAATAAATATTTTGTTTTATAATTGGCAAAATTAGCTTTTATTTTTATTTGAGAAATATTCGTAGTATTTTCTTATTTTTAATTTTTAAAGCTTTTTAATGATAAATTCGTTTTCAAGTGTAGCTTGTAGCCAAAACTTCGATTTGCAAATTAATAATTTTATTATTTTCACAGACATGCTTGTGCCTTTGAGGCTTGATCATGTTAGGGAGATTATTGTCGTAAGATACGTAATATTATATATCAGTTTTTATTCATAAACCTTGCGTTATTTCAAATAATACGCGAATAAAGATGATGATGTTAATAACAAACTCCCCAAAATTTCAGTATAAACATTGAAGTAAATATTTAATGAAATTGTATAGCTTTTCCTATTTGTTTAAAAGTTATCTTATACCTCTTATAGCAATTTCACGGCTAACCTCTGGATGATACGCATTCGTCAGTTACTAAATTCAAATTCTTAGTCTTTGAGAAAACAGTCGGTTATAAGTATCATTTTATTTGCGAGTGAATGTGGTTTTAAATGAATTTCTTTTCAAAAATGTCTTTAAAATATTTCGATGAAATGTGAATTGCTTTTGAAATATGTAGATAAAAAAATTATTTTTTTAGTGATGTTAATTTTGATGGCAATTTATAATTATTTATATATTTTAAAATTAAACTTAATTTTAATTAGAATAATAATAATAATGGCAATTGCTTGATAATCAAATTGCAAATATAAGATATGATTTGGTGGAAAGTGGCAAAGAACGAATGGCACAAAATATTCTAGAATATTAGACTAAGGCACTTTTAGTTTATTTTAACTTTTTTTTTATTTCGAAAGTGTTATCTCAAATATCTTCGCTTTAGCGAATTCATAACCTGCTAGAGTAAGGAGTGGATTACCTTTTATGGTTAAGAAAAACTGTTTTTGCCCTAGAAAAGTGTGTATGAACCAAGACTCCTTAGTATTTTGGGGAATGACGACGTAACCCAACAATCAATAAACACCTCTGTTTGGACAAAATGATGAAAGGACTAAGTGGTTGGATAGTAGAAGGCCATGTCGTGGCGGACATAGAAAGACAAAAAATAAGGTTGAACCCCTTTCTAAACACCCGTTTAGTCAAGAGAAGAGTGACAAGATGGATGGATGGACAATAAGACTGCAACAACACAGAAAGCGCCAAACTCACGACCTTAGGTGGCCAAGGAGGAGAAACTGTTAGAGGGCATGAACAGCATATGCAGTAGTGGACAGAGAAATGAGAAAAAATGTAGTAAGAACACAACATACTTTCGTTTTTGTGACAATAGCACAGAAGACAGGGATTCCCCAAAGCGTCGTTTCTTCCAGTGTCATTCAACGAAAATTGAGTAGGAGATGCAGAGGCCAATTACTCCATTCCGTGATTCGAGCTAGTAGTTTTATGAATCGAGTTAGCAACATTATTTTTCTTCTCGAAGGAACGAATGTCGGATGCTGCTTGACCGATGCTTTCGCTGTTTAGAAATCTTTTCAAAGTGACACTAAACTGAATTCTACGGTCAGAATCGTTGAAGGAATTTCCAGAGCCGGTTGAATGCAGATTTTATCAGCTTCATCCCGAGTTATCTTCATCGGAACTTATCAGGCATGAATATATGATAGCGACTTGGCACTAGAACTATTTCAAAACATATTTTTGATGCTTTCCTAAAAATACGTATGTATGTGTTAAGTGAAGATGATTATCTAAAATATATTGGTGCTAAGTGAAAACGAATGTCTGAAGTATAGAGATACTAAATGAAACCGGGGCATTGTTCTAATTAAGATTATGAGAAAATATTTCCGGGTATATTTTTTCTTGTTAACCGTAATATTACGTTAATATATTCATGACAGTTATGAGTCTGTTTATGCAATTTCTCGTTCTCCTCCAATCGCCATTGCCATTTTTCATTATATATTGCCTTTAAGGACAATCTCTCAACTTCTGTTTCTGGTTATGATTATGTTTTGCCTCCGTTTGCTCTTCCTTATCCCTCAAAAAGAAATATTGTTAATGTTATACAGTTTAACAATAAAATTGCAGATGTCTGAACAATAAAATCGCAGATATACTGATCGCAGTAAAATTGATGGTGAAATTGGTTTCGCATTTGTTGTCTTCAGAAATGGTCTTGAATTTCAAAACTTTGAATTTAGATTTGGAAATGAATACATGGTTTTTATAGACGAACTTTCGTGTTTAAACTTCGCCATCAAATGGATCTCTGAACAAAATCATTTTGTTTCAGAATATCTCATTTGTACCGATTCCCTTTCATATTTGGAGACCGTAAAATGTATTTCTTCTTTTAATAACTATCGTCGAGATTCAAAGACAAACTCAAAACCTAAACGATACAAACATTTCAGTTACTTTTATATTTGTTGTTGGGAATGAACGGGCCAGTTTTCTTGCACAGATTGCTACCAAGTGCGAAATTGATATTCTTGTCAGTATCCCTAAATCCTTTTATAAAAAGGCCTTGAATGATAGAATTGTGGAATCGAGAATTCACTAGTCAAATGAAGGGAACTTAAGTAAAACTTTTCTCTTGTATCAAAATGAGATAGACGCATCATCATTATTTTACAAATTATAAAATGGTCTGATTCTGATTCCTTACTGGGCATGGAAATTTTAAGTTACCTGAGCAGATTTAAATTGTGTCCAAAGACCTTTTGTGATTGCAGCGTCGGTAACGAAGAAAATGTTGAAACATGTGATTCTTCTGTGTTCCAAATATGACAGGAAAAGAAAGATCTTGAAACTGGCACAGAAAATTATTAATTGGCTTCTAGTTTTCATCAGTTTATTTCCGAAAGAATTACCCTAGACTATTTTTGTCAATTCATCGTAAATTTTTGTAGTTTTTCCTAATCTTGTTTTAAATTTTTTCTTTACAGGTTATTATTTTGTATTGTGTTTTATACTTACTTCTGTAAACCCCATGGGATACTTTGTGGCATATGGGGAATTTTTGTGTTTTTAATAGAAAATATATATTCCAATAATTAATGTTTAATAAAATTAAGATAGTGTATATTCAAAAACTATCTTTGATGGCGAAAACTCACTGACCTTACAACGACGTTATAAAGCTAGAAGTACTTCAACACTGTACGATTAAAGTAAATTTTACGATACGTTACCAGTTATTAGTTATTTTGACAAACTTGAAAAAAAAATTACAAAAAAAAAAAATAAACACGAGAGACTTTTTTAAATTTTGTTTTATGAAATTAAACTATTGTTTTTGATTTAAAATGGAACACAATCATTTTCTATGTTGCAAACTAATAAAAATATTTTATTAAAGTTTACAAGTTGAGTTTTAATTTCCATTAGATTTTAATGTCTGCTCAAACGCAGGAAACAAAAAAAAAATAAGCAAGTAAAGAAAATCTAAAAAGATTAGGATTTTAATGTCGCTTCAGAGGGTTTGTTTTATACTCTTGTTGAGCTCGCAGTATATCAATCTACTCTTGGACTTAATACTGCTGACACAACGCTTTTACACTTTTAACTTTATTACTCAACATTACTTTCTTTGCTCTTATATCATAGGAAATTTAAAGGTAAAATCACAATTTTTAAGAGCAACCATATCTTTAGAATTCCAAATAGAGTGTTAAGTGTTGCCATACACTCTTTTGTTCCCCTTTTCTCAGTTCATAATATCAGTTCAGTTTTCTTAATGACTTGCACAACGTTTGTCTTTTTATTATTATCTTTTTGCCATTTTAACTTTATTTATTAAATACCACTCTCTTCGCACTTACGTCACATTAAGTAAAAAAATCACAAAATATTTAAAACAACATATCTTGAGAATTCCGACAGATATCTTTTAGCATATCAATATCTTTAGAATTCCCGATATTCATAATTTTTGATTCGCTACATAATACATGTCGCGTGGCAGCATCCTTTTGTTTGAAAAGTGATTCGGACACAAAAAAAAATATAAGGACCGATATTAATAGCAACTCTGGTGTTAAAGAAAAAATATTTAATTCAAATTAGAAATTCAGCAAATGAATTTAATTTGGCTATCAAGTTGAAAACAGCAGCCATATTTAAAACGCATAAACGGATATAACTGGGAAACATCTCTTGCGATTTACGGAATTTGATATTTGACAAACAAAATTGAACTACAGAAAAAATATCGGCCCATTTCTTTAAAATGTTCGATTTTGTATCAACAGTTATATATTAGAAGCATGTTATATATAAATCTAATTTATATTCAAAATAGCGCTTTCGAGACATGAAAAATGCAAGATTTTCAATCAGCGTGCTAAAATAGGAGGTACAGAATTGGATCATTTTTTTATCTTCGTTTTGTAATAGTATTAGATCATGAAGATAGCTCTTAACTATCGGATGTGAGCCAAAAAGGATTTTTATCTATCTCCACACGAAGTATCTGCTAACTGCCAAACTCCAGTTAGAGGTGGGTCAGCAGTTCAAACAAGTTTATTTATCTACAACTGAAAAGATTTTTCTTGCGCATAAACAAAGCTGTTATTCTGCGCGTAGTCCCTGAAAATATTACAGTTATACAGGTATTGTTAGTCATACATGGTTATACAAACTGCATTGATATATAAGCACATAGTTGTACACGACTTTAAAAGAACTTGGTTGCTAACAAACTTATAACAATACTACAAACAACTATTTCCGAATACTTTATATGTTTCATAATAAGGTTCAAATATTGCAGAGAAAGTTTACACGTTTCTTGAACGATTTGATAAAGAATCAAGAAAAAGCAAATGATTTAGAATAAAACTTTCTGGAAAAAGGTTATTACTGGAAATAGCAATACCATCTACTACTTTTAAATTTATTGTTTTTTCAAAATGTTGCACGTAAACTGTAGATCGTGAACGATTAGTTTTTGCGCTTTCCGAAGAGAAAGAGTCCTATTTCATAATTAAGAAATGCTGTCAAATGCATGGTATTCAAATCTCTATGCTCTAAATAAGCAACATTATTAATCAGAAAGGAAGAAACCGTCCATCATTACTTATAAATGGAAAGATTCCAAACGAATATACGAAAACGTACGTAGTGTTTCAAATGTTTCTAAAATTAAATCGTTCGTAACAAGAGAAAATCCGCCTTAAAAATGTCTTTAAATTTATCTGTAGCAACAATAAATAAAATAATAGTGTGATTTATGACTCAAAAATGCTAAAAACATAATATTTACCAGCTTTGTGTCGAGTGGCTAAACGCAGAACAATTTGTACAAATATTAGTGCAACACAAATATTAAATTCATGAGTGACATATTTAGAAGCACGTAGATACACTAATACAGTCAGTTTTATAGTATAGGAATACATTAATTGAAGTTAAAAATAAAAGGATTTATCAGCTCTAATTAAAAATACAAGAGTAATACTGCTATCCTATATATGCAATTGGAAATGGAAAATTCCTTGAACAAGTGAGGTAGCAAAATTCTTACTCTAATAACTAATAGAATTAATACTCTGTAGTGCTAATGCAATTGATACTCAGTACAATATTTCATCAGTGGGGAAAAGAAGTGGTTACAACTATAGAACTCTGATACTGTTTTCTGTACCTGATTCCAGAAAAGTATTGAAAAAATTTCGCATGTCGCTGTGTATTAGTAACGGCAATCGATCTGATGTACAGAATGTGCTCGAGAAGTATCTATCACATATAAACTCAAACGATGAACAATGCAATGAACTCCCCTAGTTAATTGCTCAAGGAATTTGTATACAGTGCCTTTATCAAACTCAGAAGGTTATGCGCTTGCAGCCCACTTGGGACATTCATTCTGGATGGACATTCATTCAAGCGTGGCCATGCTGCGCATTCAGAAAAAAGAAATTGAACCCTGCACGTGGATTATCCAAGAAGTAGAGTCACATTGTCTAAATTAATTCCACTTAATTACTTAAAATATTTATTTGTAGAGTTACTTAGGAATACAAAGATTTCACAAAAGTACAACACACACTGTACAACATCTATGTCCCTATGGAAAGTCAGTGGAGTGCAAAGGGGTGAACTAAATTTTACCCTCGTACTTCCAGACATAAAATTATAATTGTTGTTGCTTCTCTTGCGAACTTAAGATGTTAAAATCAACTCCGTATTTTTAAAATTACATTTTCAAAATTTATTTCTAATCTAAAATTTACCTATTAAGAACTTCAAAAACACATTACAGTTTATGGGATTCCGAATCCACTTTTAGAGTATTACATACCAATAAAAGAGTTTTTACTTCTAAGATCTGAAATTCCATATATTTCCAAATTAAAAATGAAAACTTACGTTTCTCAAATAGAAATTACTTATAGTTGGCTGAATCTGCTTAAGCTTTCTACGAATACTGTTTTGTCCTTCCTATAAAAAATCGTCTAATGCTTTACCAAAATATTTCCTTTCTTGATCTTGAAGAATGAAGGGTATTCAAAAGTAGGATAGGCATACATCTGACTAAAAGATAATTTTACATTTTTATACTTACACTTAAAATGAACTGAGAAATTTATTCTATTAGAGTAAAAAGAATTATTGAATCATCATATTTTGCTATATATTAATTTTAGATGTTGTAACTTTTTTAACGTCAACATAAAACCTTTTTGTATATTAAGGCGCATATGTCCCAAACCTTTATTTATTCACTTGTATTTATTTTAAGGTAATTCACAGACGAAGAATAAAGAAATAGAACAAACATTTCACAAAAACGGTATATACTACTAACAAAATAATCATATTATTTAAATCAGATGCAGTTCGGTTGTAAATTCAAGCATCATTTGCGAGCTTCTTTCAATAAAAGTTATGGGACTAATTTATCAAACAAAGGTAGGACAAATTTCTATAAGCATGTGTAAATGTAAAATATTCATAAAAATAGTACTATGTATAATCACGTTAAGTCAAAATATAGAAAGCGAACGCAATATTATTTGTAGGTTTTTAGCTCTTTTGTTATTTTACTTACAGAAAAGCAGTTTTTAGTATCATTAAATTTAAAGATAATTATTTATGTGTACTTATTTTAGTTTCAAAAGCAATATTAGTTAAATTTTTCCATTGAATTTTGAAGCGAATTTTATCTTATTTTGGATACACTGCTTTTAAGAGATATTTAGTATTACTTGCGCTTTAAATTTAGACTTACTTTCCGTTACAGTCTTTAATCGTTTATATATTTTACACAAAGTAACCTTTCATTTCAATTTTTACAGGAATTTCAATTTTTGATTGCTAGTATAGGAGAATATAGTAGCTCGACTCAAAAGTAAGCTTGCAAGAACTATCCCATCAACAGCAAATTGCATGTGGTTGTAAGTTGCTGTCTGTGTTCTTTGACTGGTATCCTTATTTTACTAAGTAGTCACTATAATGACTAAAGCATTTTTCTAAGAATGGAACATCTGTTTTTCTGCCTTTCATTCAAGGTATGGCCTCTTGAATATTTAGATATAGTCTTAGCTCTGTTTCGATATCATTGCGTATTCAAAATCTGTGGCTACAAGATGCACTTTGAGAGCTGAAAATCAGGTCCCGCGTGATGAGTCTTTTTACGGTTGATACTTCAAAGTATCCCATCAAATGGGCTTTGCAGTGTTTGCATCAAACTGAACGTGTGTGGGAAAACATTTATTTCTAAGAAGCAATACATCTTTTTTCAGCACCGTCGGAAGATGAGGCTATTCACAACAGTACATAGAGCTTCCAATTATGCACCTATAGTTACATTAATTGTTGGTTTCCTTTTCAGAAAACTTTCCAGCAGCATTAGTTTTCAAATGTACGAAGAGTTCGAATGCTTCTATTCCATGCTTGCAACGTTTTGATTCTGACTGCAGCGGTAAGCCCGCGTCTCATGATCTTTTTATTTAAAAACGCATTTCAGAAAATTCTCGTTATGAATGACTTATTGTTCAGAAATGAAAGTTCGTATACTTTTCCTGTTTCCTTGCCTTCCTCTGACAGACGAGAGATTGCATGTGACAGACCTAAAGCAAATACCACTTCATATCAAATACATATTTCGAGTAAACAATAAAATATGTTTATACAGCTTTATCGTTTATCAGAAAGACAGTTTTGAGGCAGGATCATTTAATTAAAGAACATTTAACTTTGCAGAAGTTAACTGAGAAACTTTTTTTTAATATCGGGCACTACCCATTCCAGACTTTTACCGCTACTAAGGTGGTCGTTTAATTATGGCACCTATTAGGTGCCTCCATAATAAAATGACTTATGAAAGGACAGACAATTTACATCTATCTACTAAGGCCTATATCATGCTACTAATGTCTATGAAAGGACAGAATATTTACATCCATGTCTTCTCCAAGATTCGAACCCGACCTTTTGGTACGGTAGCCAGAGTCAGCAACCACTTTCCCGTTTGGGAGGCATAATATTTTTTAATGGTAGGCACTATCCATCTTAGGCTTTTGCCACTACTAAGGCCAAACGCGATGGTCATTTTATTATGGAGGCACCTAATAGGCGGCCACCGCTGCTCTCTATAAAGAGACAGACAATTCATATTCATGCCTTTTCTTGGATTCGAAACAGGGGCGGTACTGTAATTTATCTGCGAGAGTCACTGAACACTTTCCTGTCCGGGCAGCTAACTGAGAAACTCGCATTCAAAAGAAGATAAATTCACTTTTTTAAAAATAAAACATAAATGGTAACACATTCAATCTAAGCAATGTTATGAATCTTAAACTTGTTTTAATCTCGTGTCAGTTCTTTCAATCCAAGATTTTCAATCTAATTTTAAAAAAGTTCAAGTCTTCAGGCCATATTAATTTGCTTGCTTTACAGTATTTAATGTTTTTATAAGCAGCTTGTTTACCTCAGAGTTTGCAGAAAAGATTAAAATAATGTGAAAACCAGGCAGAAGATAAACGTGTCAAAGTAAAATATAAAATTAACACAGCAACAATCTTTTACCTGGAATAGATTTTATTCTAGACTCTATCGATTTCGGGGACAAACAGGTACATGTCCCTCTTCATGAGGAGAAAAGAAATCTGCCAGGTTTCTCGTCTCCTGATGATGAGGGATCTGTACCTGTTTGCCTTCGAAACAGATAGTTTTAACTAAAATATAAGGCAAGCCATAAGGTTGTTGTTGTGCTAATTGTAATGTAAAATTAATTGATCCATGTCCATAATTTTATAGCATGAACGGCGTTTTTCAAGAAATACAACATATAGTCTGAAATATTCAGCCTGCTTCCAAAAAATTTTGCTTTTAAATATTAATCTTTCTTAACTTACCGTTTTTGAACGCTCTTCTTATTTTTCCTTTAGAATATACAAAAATGAAATCATTACCTTGTAGTTATATATTTGAATTATTGAAAAATCAATAATTCAAATATATAACTAAAAGGTATGGCATTTTGTCTATTTACATTTAAGAAAAAAAATCTCATTTTCTATATCATTATGAAATTTAAATTTGAATTCGCCAATAATGAATTTTGCCAACTACACAAAACTGTTCCAATAATGTAAATTACTATAACCTGATAAGCTTATTATACTGTCAGCTCCAATTCGATCTTTTAAGTTCCTGAGTTTTCAAATCCGAATATGTCTTTGGATTTTCAATAGCATGCGCCCTTAATTCCATAACTGGTATTTTCTTTCCTATTTCTGAGATTTTAATAAAACTGCTACATATCTCAAACGGAAATGCGATTATGGTAATAAAAGGCACTTAAAAATTTAGTACATCAGTTTTTACATAACTGAATTTTTTCGTACTTCGTATTGATCTATGCTTTAAAAATTTTATTCCTCGTCACTCTGAAAGTAATATTAAAACATCTCACGCTTCAGGATGCTCATCCTCATAGGTATTACATTTCGTAAATAAACTCACAAATCACAGATAACGTAACAAATCTCAGGTGAGGTAGCAAATCACAGTGAAGTAAATGACGTAGCTTTCGGATCAAAGTGACAGTGTCCGTGTTTAGTCGCAATGAGAGCACCTAATAGATTTGTGCTGAATTCAAATGCTCATGAACTTACTCCTTCTTGATTGGTTAGAACTATTAATTAAATCTATTAAATGCTGAAGCTTTGGCTAGAATGAACCTAAAGATGACAATGCCTGTAATTGGTGTGATGTCTAATTCACTGTATGAAAGCGCCATTTGAGTCACAATCATTAAAAATAACTCTTCGACCATGCATATTGAAAGTAGTGTATTTAAGAAACAACTTTATATTGGATAGAAATAAAAAGGATTTTGAAACAAATAATATTGTACGAGTATCATGAACTATTTTAAAGCATTGCAGTAAAATGACATTTTTAAGTCACAGTTTGAGTAGTGACTGACGGACCACATATGAGTAGAAATATACACTGAAGAGCCAAAGCATTATGATCACCTACTTCATAACGACCTTTGGCCTGCAAAACAGCTTCAACTCGCCTTAGCATGGATGCCACAAATTCTTGAGAGGTGGAGACAGATTGTACCAAATGACTAAGCAGCGACACGCAAAGCAGCGATATTCCGACATGGTGTTTGAGCTCTGAGCTGCTGCTCCATGATATCCCAAACGTGCTGTATGGGGTTAAGATCCGATGATTCAGGTGGCCAGGACATTAATTGGAATTCATCCTTATTGTATTCGAAGCTCTCCAATCCTGCTGAAAGATTCAATTTTCAATGGGGAAGACAGACTTCATATAAGCGTGCAACTGATCCGAAGTTGTTACACGCTCATAAGAAAAGTTTTGATGATATTCGTGTTCGTATGGCTGGAAGAAGATGAATAGCAGATAGTAAGTTCTGAAGTACTGTCGGATGCACTGAAGCAGGATAGTTAATTAAAGACATAGCTCAGCTCTTTTCTTTAGAGTTGAAAATTCGGTAATTTCAAAGAAATCAAACAGAGACCTGTGTCCGGTGGATTAAGGATAACTACTCCTGAACATAGGTAAGTTGCTATAAGAAGTCAAACAGAATCATCGAGCGGCTTCTACAACTGTAATATCTATGGTTAAAGCGTCACTTGGTAAGAGAATATCGGCCAATATCGGGCGCGGTAAGCTTCACATGAAAGGACTGTGCATCCGAGTAAAAAGTGTTTGTGTTTCACTACTGCACAATCAAGAGGAATAAGATTAAAGCGACGTCATCAACATCTCAACTGGATTATCTTTAACTAGCACAATGTCCTAGTGATGTGTGAGTGAAGATTCATCCTAGAACCAGACAAGCGTACAAGTATCTCGAGAGAACGAGAAACATAAATCAAGTCCAAAACCCCATTGAATGTCATATATGGAGATTTGGTAGCATGATGGTGTACTTTGGAATTTCAATGGAATACCGCATCCGTCTTAAGATCTAGATGATTTTGTGATGATTGCGTTGTACAGCATGACATATACAAGCATTGTGAAGTAGTACCCTGCAGCAGTTGGCTCAATTTTCTCCTTATGGATGATAGTGCCCCCTTAAGCCAGCATCCTTAACGAATACCTGGAGAGTAACAATATTTCGCGTATGGAGTGGCTGCCTTATTCCTCCGACCATAATTCAATTGAAAATCTTTCGGATGCGTTCGTGCATGCTGCCTCTATACGTTTACCTCTTCCAAACGAGTCCCAGATAGTTAAAAACTGCCCTAATGGTCGAATGGCCATTGCTAGCAAGTGTGATGGCTGGTCACTTCATTGAAAGCTTGGACAATCGCTGTAAAGTATCTTTGAAGGTCCGAGGTGGTGATATACATTTTAATATAAGTTTGTTTATTTTCAACTTTAAAACATCAATTTATTAATGAACGAAGTGTGATGTTATCATATAATTTACCAACATTATATATTATTTTCCTCTTTATACATAATATTTATTTTTTCTCGCACAAAATTTATGCTGCCTTCATGTGCAATTTGGGTTTAATCAAAGCTTTACTTCTGTTTTAGTTGATTTTATTGTCAGTAGTATTTCAAAATCTACTTAATCATTTAATTCGTGTTTTGGAAAGAAAATGTGTCTTATTTGGAAGTTTTCCTTGATGAAATGAAAATCTTACATCTCTTTATTATTATTATTTTAAATGTGAATGGAATTCCTTTTTGCATAAGCAACAGCCAATGACAAAGTTAAAAATATTTTTAACATTCTTTCCATGTTCGGAACTAAACTATTATCTTGAAATATTTTTTAAAATTCTAAGCTTTTAAAAAAATGTTGCTTTTATATCTCTAATTATAGAAATAGATTGGTTTTAAATACGGAATATTTATGACTGAATTGCCGCAGTGTTTATATAATTCGGATAATTAATAGTTAAAAATTATAAATTGATGTCTTTAAACTATCTTAATCTAGTAACATTAGTTTTTCGTATCATCATTTAAACTGTGTGATTAAAGCATCTATGAACTATCTAAATCTAGTGACTTTAATCTAGTGAAGTTTTTCGTATTTTAATTGTATGATTAAAACATCTAATACTTCTTAAACTGTTTACTATAAGAAACGTTTTCACGAAGAATTTATTATCATATTGATTGATCTTGGCAATCTAATGCACTAACATGTTTTTCTAGTTCTGTTGATATATTTATTTCTAGAGCCGAATTAGTACATTTCTAAAGAATAACAATAATTTCAGAAATAAGCTCTCTCATTTCCTGTAAAGAAAGACACAATACCTCTATTAAGCATGTAGCTTAATACACAGTCATAGTTAAAAAATGAAGCCTTATAAGGCTTCATTTTTTCCATTTCTTGCATTTCTAAATTCCAAATAATATGTAATAAATAATATAATAATTTCAAATAACATAATTTTTAAATTACAAATAGCATTCAAAAATTTTAAATTTGGTTTGCTTCAAAATGTAGATTCTCTGAATATCTTCAAAAATATATAAACATGTTTTAATTAGAAGCCATAATATGGAAAATTGTAGACTAGTATTCTGGAATGTACAAAGATTTCACATCTTTGTATAGTCCAGCTATACTGGGCTAATAATACTGTACTTGACTCGAATATTTTAATATAGAAGCCATCTTTTTCAACATTGTGAAAGCTTTCATGTGCTGAATCACTACATGTTTTCCCTATTATTTAAAATAAAAATAATTAAAGTTAAATAAAGCTTCCTTCAATTGTTTTGTATTCGTTTTTTATGGACGCACATTATTAATACTTTAATACAGTTGTTTCTGATGCGAAACATCTTGTTTCACATTCAAATATCAAAGACAAATATTTCCCTTTTTTGCTTTCAAAAATAATTTCAAATTGAACATGGCTGCCTTTTGATCGTAGTAAAAGTTTTCTAAAAGTGAGAAATATATCTCTTAAACTAATTATTTAAATAAACAAAATTGATCAGCACACTTTTAAAAATTTTTATTAACAGTACGTATTTTGAAAATAAGAATATTGTCGTACGATATAAGAGAAACATTTTAAATTTACCGGTGACTAATAGACTCACTCAGTCATCTGGGTGCAAAAAACATTTTTCGATGTATGCTATCATGGCAGAAAGTATTTCATACTTTAATACTAGATGTAATTTGGTTATACATAAGTTTCAATAATTTAGTGCCGTAATTAGTAATTTGTAGCCTCAAAATTTAAGAAGCCCTTAATTTATGAAATAATAGCCCTTAATTATATAGCCCTTAATTATAATAGCCCTTAATTTATGTTAATCACCCTATACAAATCGTAACACTGAAGTAAACTGGGCATGAGTTTTCATAATAAAATTATCTGATTTTCCTAAGAGCGTAGTAACGTGTTTCTATCGCTAGTTCGATTTTTGTTAAGTGCAATGAATTTTACATCTTCATCTCTTTCATCACCTTTAGTATAGATAAAAAAATAAGCATGTTCAGTAATACAACATAAACTTTTAATTTTAAGAGAGATTTCTTAATAGCGAAAATTCTTCTCAACAAATGGTAAATAATAAGCTCTATACTCCTGATTTTCCCGTTAATGTTCGTGTTCATAAGTGGCCGAGTAGGTAACAAGGAGAAAATTGTCTTGTTACGATTCAGATCGAAAGGGTTGGCTGCGTATACCTTTCGAATTTCTCCCAAGAGAAGACATTTATTTTGGAATATCGTCCGAGAAAGAATTCTTCCTAAAACTCTAAGCCCCACGTGTTTTACTATGAACAAGTAATCAACGAATTAGCGAACTTTTTGTAAGAGAAATGAATATTTACTGCAAGAGAAATTAATTTTGTTTATTGCATTATGCTGTTCAGTAGGCCTTATGCTTTAGTTCTGTTGCAACAAACTGTACGCAACTGTGTTGCCGTCAATACTCAGTGAAAATTTTATTATGGCGAAGTAAAAGCAATAAGAACTATTAATCAAACTAAAGGGAGATAGTTCAGAATTACTTATGTCGGCAGCGAGGTGCTTTTTAGACAAATATTGTCTTGGCAGTTCAATATAGAAAGCTTAAATGAACTTCAATACGTTAGTTTCAACAATCAATTTTAATGTTTGAAAACATTAGATACAATACTGTGAAACATCAATGTATTCGAGAATAAATTAATGTCATTAGTTTATTCTATTAGTCATTAGTTTATAGTTTAGTATTAATGTTTAGTCTCTTAATTTAGCTGGATTATTTGTGACACCAAATTCTTTTGATAAATTTAATTCCTTTGATAAAAACCAAATCGTAAACTTAATAATCTTAGTTTCTTCCTTAAAGAATTTCTAAACTTCCTAAACTAATTTGGCTCTTCTTTTCATTTCTTACCTAATGCAAATGCTTCATTTGCTCACCCTTGTCCAAGCTTTGCATACATTTTTGAAAATGAAAAAACGAAATAAATTATCTATTCGGAGAAATTATGAGACTATAGTCCCCTAAAACACTTTACCTAGGAATACATGATCTTGTTTTAGTACATCTCATCGGCTATGGTACCTCTACTAAGCATGTAAATTGGTGCTGTTTAGACCAGAAATCAAAAACTTGATTATTTTCCAGACCAGAAAATCACCGCTGTGGAAACAAACTTTCATCAACGTTTTAAAGAAGAGCTGTGTTATTAATTTTATCTGTATTAAGTAAAGTGAGAAGCAGTATTTAAACTGAACATTGATTCATCAATAAACAGAAAGCATGCTCATCGTATGGAATTCGCTAGCAATGTAGCGGAACACTATCATAGGTACTCCCTAGGAAGCAGAAAGTAGAACTCAGCTCATTGGATGTTTTCTACTCATGCCCTTTCTAAACGGTTTTGGCAAATAGAAAATATTACTTAATCATTTGATAATGGTTACTGCGATGTGTAATGCTAATTGTACCTCAGTCACATCATGATTTGATTCTCACCAGTAGAAACGGGTAGCAAATTACAGATCCTGTAATTGCCTCTGGAAAATCTTCAACTTTTAGACAATTAATATTTTAGTGGCCACCGCTGACATTATACTAAATGGGGCTTTTGAGATATATTTAAATGATAGCTAAATGCTTCCTAAAGCGTAAACCAATTTAGATCTAAGCATATTTCCGAGAATTTTAACTGTCGAAATTTATCTTATTTCATTCACATGCCTTTCATCTTATGTCCTCCGTCTACGCATTGATGGAAACCAGGTACAAAATTTCAAAATTTATTATTTCAAATTAATACTTATATTTAGTTCCATAGACCTTTTAATCGGTAAGCGTGCTCTAAGTATCATTTTCAAGTTATCCTTTCATTTTTTCCACAATGTAGAATGTGTTAAACGATATAGTTTTATAATTTAAAGCAACGGTTCTTAAGGTTCATGATTTTAAGGATCCTTTTCACATGATGAGTATTTTGCCTTAAGTATGGGGTAAGATATTTTTAAGTATGTAAGCTCTTTCAGTACTCTAGTATTAGATTATCAAATTTAGCTGTTAAACGTTACATAAATTAAGTTACATAAATTAACATTCTTGAATATAAAAAAAAGTGTTTAGAACATTTTTTACGAGAATAGAATATATAAGTATTCACTGCGACGAAAATGTCGTCTCATTATTGTGTAATATCTGATTCATAATGTGAAACGCATTACATAAATCCGTCATTCAAATACCTTGGTATTAATTTTTTTATTAAATGGTACAAGGATAGGATTGATTATATTATTGTGTTATGCTAGTTCAAATAAGACTGTATCCTAAGTTCAAATAAGACTATATCCTAAGTTCCACCCCAATTTCGAATGAATACACCTAATTGGATGTTTCCTAACTTTTCCCTATCGTAAACTTCTCAAGTTACATTAAGGCCAGAAAACGTTTTGCACAAGTGTACTATGAACAAGAGAAATAACTACTCGGTAATTTGTACATCTATTATTATTCATTCACAACCAAAAATCAGGAAGATTATTCTGTTCGGAACCAAGTTTCTTTAAACCAGAGTAATATAATTCTGTAGATTTATCCTGTTAGGAAGAAGTAGAGGATTTGATTTCCCGAAAGAAACTTTTCACATTGGAATCAACTAGCATACTAAATTTTAACTTTGAAGCCGATTGCGAACGTCTTTCTGCGTCTCGTAGTCAGTAGGTGGCAATTTAAGAAATACTGATTTTAAGTGATTTGCAATATTTTGAATGGAATATGAACCGAAATTGTCCTGTGAAGAAATTGATATGACGTTTTCACATAAAAACAGGTAATGGGTCAATGAATTGAATAATATAAATTTCAGTTTGGAATGTAAAGTGATCGGTATTTTGTCTGTAAATATTTAGGTTTTACTTAATTACTTAATTTAGATTAATATTAATTTTATTTTAATTTAAAGCTACCTTATTTTATTTATAAATTCTTAGAATTCT
This sequence comes from Stegodyphus mimosarum, assembly GCA_000611955.2. NCBI lineage: Eukaryota > Metazoa > Arthropoda > Arachnida > Araneae > Eresidae > Stegodyphus > Stegodyphus mimosarum. Next base: position 419,832 of record KK114118.1, on the reverse strand, counting down.
TCAGATGTTTTCCAGACTTTATTCTTGATTATTAAAGCGTTTAAGAACATCATTTTGGTCAAATATCTCTGGACATTATTTCTAAAAAATTGCATTCTGGTGATGCAAATAAATAAATCTAAATAAAACAATCTACTCTTCCTTATTTTGTTTATACAGGAAGATTAAACTTAGGCTTAAATATAAGAAAATGCGAAATATTTTAAGAAAGTGAAAGGGAAAATGTAAATGTTAAATCTTTTAATGAAATAATAAAGCTGTAGAATCCTTCAATATTTTAAGTGAATCATTAAGACCATTAGAATCATTAAGACAATCAGAAGAGTTTCGTCCCATCTACCTTCAAACTACGTAAATTGCAAAGATCCCATCACAGGTAGAGTGCTAAGACTTCTGAATACTGGGAGTTTGTAGACGAATGGGCTAACGTGGTTGGTTTTCGGCACGTATACCGTAAATTCGAAACAGTTTCCATCAGAAAGCTTTCCACTGAAATATCCTTCCCTCTAGGCTGATAGCCTTTTCGATCTTTTTCATACTCAGTTAATCTGACCACTTACTCAAAGGAAAGGTTTAAAAAAAGGAAATATATTTATTAATACGTCATTGTGGATAATTCAGAATAAACGTTCAAATCAAAGTGAATAATGAACTACAAGCTAACTCATGAGGGCTACCTGAACTAGACTGGCTCTAAGCATTCGCAAAACAAAGGAGGCTTACCGAAGCTTACGCCGATAAAGTAAAATTTAACTAGCAATTAAATGTAACAAAGTAATGGTCAGTAAATGCTGCCAACAACTCTATTTCTAAACTCCGGAAAAGCGCATTTATTTGTGGTTTAACTTTTTCAGGTGGAAGTTGACGAAAGTCAAAATAAAAGTACAGGCAAACTAATAAGATAACTGTGTTAAGTAACACAAAACCTTATAAAGTAATATTAATGAAACTGACTAATAGCCAGTTATCTTCAATTAGCTTTCGATCATTTGAAAAAAAATTGATGCTTGTCTTTTTAATATAATGGAATAGCACATTAAATGGTTTCTTTGTGAATGTTCTGAAAGAAACAACTGGCACGGATGTATTTTAAAAATCTCAGTTGACCACTTTATAAATAATAATAAAATAAATAATAAAATTATTAAATTTTATTATCGGTATCGAAATATTGGTTTCGGACTAAAATTGTGAGCATTTCTGAAAATAATTATTCGGATAAAATGACATTTTCTCTTTTTTCATAAAGATTTAAACAAGCTTACCTTCAGTACTTCAGGACTCTATTTGTTCATTATAAGTTCTGCGAAAGTTTCTATATATTTCGGCTGACTCATGGAATAGAACTTAGAAATAAGATTATCTTTTCCCTGGCTGTAAGAATGTCTCTTCTTCGACGACTTTTTCTTTTCGTCCAGTATCATTCTTTTGTCCCATTTTCTTTGGTTTTTTTATTTCCTGAACAGTAACAGCAGCCAAACCAAAAGCTCTTCACTTAGACAGGAAATGGCGAACCTTTGCTACACAAGGCGATTTTTGTTGCCATTAGACAATGAATATAAAAAGAAAGAAGTGTTCGGGTAATTCAGTGTATTAGAAATAAAGTAACTGTCTAACATCATATCTCTAGTAAGCTATTGTTAGCGGTGATTAATTAACATTAATTTTAACATAATGCAGAAATCAGGCCTCAGAAAAGTTTAAAATTTGAATTTATGATGTCTCAAATGATGTTCAGTTAACTGACGCTATTTTCATACTACTGGCTCAATGTCATCGAAATAAAATGTTTCCAAACTTAATATTTTGCCGTTTTAATTCGCGTAATATATGCAGTATTCTCATTTAAATCAGTAGAACTTTGTGTCAGATAGAGCAGGTAATAGATGCTTCCGCTTACTGGTTAGTAAGGCTATCAAATATTGACAGCGAAATACTATTACACACATTCTGAACTTTTAAACTCGATTGAACTAGAGTTCTTGTAATTCAATAACATATATTTTCAAATGGCTTTTACTTGGTGAACTTGCAGGGTAAGGCAACTGATGCAAAGCATGTTCCGTAGCACTAAGCGGTATAGAATGAAGTGCTATTTTGCTAAAATAATGCTTTTTTCTACGTTTCGAAAATGGTAGAAGTACGAGACTAATTATGTTTTTGGTACGAGTAATACTTTACATAACAGGAAGAAGAGAGCATGACACCAGCTGGTTTACGTGCCTACATCTATACAGCCAGTTTTAGCACACTATACAATTCTGTCTCAGCTCTGGTGCTGAACACTTCGGGAAACATATTCGAAGGTCTCCCACCACTCTTGCGTATTCGAGACAATTCTACACTTCATCATATGTGGCACAGACATTATACGTGTACAAACCTCCATGGTTTCTTAGGGTTTCGAAACCGTGGCCCAGCAATACAGCTATCAGCACCGCTAACCACTGTGCCGACCAGCAATGTTTGAAACAACTACAAAATTTCATAGTAAAAGTAATTTATGACACTAAATTGAAGAACGATCTAATGCATACTTTGCATGGTGTTGTCGTGGAACTAATGGAAATTAATATTCATCATTTATTCGTCTGGCATGTGATCGACTTTTTTCACGTGTATTTCGACTCTCTGATTTTATGTAGAAATATCTACATAAAATCAGCCTCCAAATGTGGGAAGAATAGACAACAATAAATATAGGAAGACAATTACATCAAATAGCACCTCATGTAAATGATACATGTACAATGGTCAATGGTTATATAAACGCTTTTTAACTGGACTTGGGCAGTTTCCCACATACTTCTTCAGATTCAACATCTCAAACTCTGAGCTATGTGTATGTGGAAATAAAGGTGATCCAATCCATTATATTACTCATTGTCCCTTAACAAAGTCAACTCTCAAATATCAATGCCTTCCTTCGTTTTGAAATTACCAACAAGCATTTAAAAAATAAAATAGAAAATACAATCAAATATCTATCTTCAATAGGCAAAACTTTATGTGAGCACTAAAGTAATTAATGTCAAAACTCATTTTTGAAGCTGCAATTCATCTAAAACATTTATTATCTAATTATCCTAAAAACAAACACTTGCAATAATAATGATATAGTAAAAAAAAGAAAAAGAAGAGGAAGAAGATACAGATTCATATAATAAACTTTATCTCATGGAACTATTATGAACTGTTATAAATTATGACTGTTAGTCTATTAAGAATGTTAACATACTATTATTATACCTATTATAACTTCTGTAATTATATCTAATAGATATGATATCAATCAAAATATCGATATACTATTTAAACTGTTATATTATGTGTTATATTATACTATGTACTATTTTTAATATTAATTTTAAAAATAAACCGAAGTGTAGTGGGACAATACCTACATTACTTATAGTAAACATTGGGTGCCCCATTGCATTTCTACCTGAACCTGTATTCGACTCTCTTATTGGAAGGCATACTCCGAAAAGGAAATACGTGGCGATTCTACTACTCTTTTCTTGCTATATTGTGTCTTTTCTGCATTACTAAGTCCTCTCCTTCGGATAAAATGTTTCTTCATATATGAAGATGCGTATGAGTTCTCATTTACCCCAAATAGGTTTTATGCCATTTCGTGCATCTTAGATCTCTTGTTGATAAAGAGAATAACCTATAAATAACCGTGAATTTATTGAATAAAACCCGTTCGTTTTTCCCAGCAACCACAATGCAATCTTTCTCTCAAATTTATCATTTGAATGAGAAAAAAGGTCATGGTCTCTTAGGTATACGTTTCAAAATGATAATCATTTAAAAGCAAATATTAAATCAACATGATCTATTTTTTGTCTCTTAAGGTAGTCTAATGATCTAGTGTGTAGAGTCTCATAAAAATTTTCAAAATAATATTTGCTACTCTGTATAACTGCCTTAATAAATTGAACCCACAGACCACATTTTCCTTTGCTCCTGCTCTGATGTAGCGCCCCGACTTTCTTACTCTACCAACCATCAATTGCTTATCGTTCTTCATCGTTCCTTACCATCTTCAGCTGAACAGTAATTCTGAATACTGTATCATCTTCTATGTTTAGACGGACGTAACTTGGCATTCAAAAGGCGTTTTACACACCAGCGATTAGGCTTAGCCTTTTCTTCGTTATCATCTGTCTTGTCTTAGCCAGAAGAACGTGATGGCCATTTCGACCAACGTCGTTAATGCAGGATTATCTGTAGAGCTGATATCTCCCTTGAAGCTATAAGATGCTTCATTGGAAATTCATTTCAAATATTAACTGACTACACTGTTAAACAAGGGCTGCCCATTCAATTACATTTGATATTTAGCATAACAACGTGATGTAAAGGAATACAATTACTAAAGCATTTATAAGAAATACATAAAACACTTAGAAACTTGTGAATCACACATATGCGCACAAAACACACATGAACCAATATCTTTCTAATAATTGAGTATTGTGCTTAACTTATTAACTAACTCAAACAAAGTAACTAATTTGATCCTGATTTGAAAAAAGATGAAATACTCTCATTTAATTTGGTTATTGTTATTTGATAGTGGATTGGTTTGTTCCCCTTGACAAGTCAATCTACGATCAATGACAATAGCTATTTTTACAGTACTTTGGATTTTGAATTTAATATTTGGAATTGTTATGGCCAAAGAATTTTTCATTGCAGATTTGAAATGATTTTTACTACAACAGATTTTAAATAATTTTTATTATAACGGATGTAGATAAATTTGGATACTGACTAATGAAAGCTAATTAAAAAAACTTTTAAAAGTTTTTTCTAATAATTCATAGCTTTCATTAAATTCTTTTCCTTGGAGATGATATATAAATGCTATTAAATTTCTATTAATTTTCTGTTAAATTATATATATGTATATGTGTGATGATTTTGATGAGCATAGACGGAGGAATTGCTTGCAGTCATTGTAGCTGAGCGTGAAGGCTTACAGATGAAGATTACAAAACATAGAATTTGAAGAATTTCCAGTGTTTATTTTCAAACATAAAATCATCTCCATAGATTTTTATCCTATCATAATGAAATCTGATACATTTCCATGATTCAATCATAATGAAAGATGATACATTGATTCTTAGAATTAAGACGCTGGCACTTTAGACAGGGAAGCAAAGCGATGAGTTATTAGCAAGGTGGAAGCTAGAAGAGAATGACATACTTTGATAAAATTGTTGTTATTCTGGCATGAAGCGGGAAATTCCTGTCCCTGCTCTTTCCAGATTCCTGAGTGAATCCCGAAATGGGCCTGACGTCTGAGGAAGTCCATAAATAGTATTCTTCAGATGAGGTTTAAGCTGAGGTGGGAAAAACTTTGAAGGCCATTCCTTCCTTTAAGAAAATGCTAAGACCGGACAGAGCTGTAGAAGGGGCTGTGGCCAGGCACCGTTTAGCTGGTTACGTGGTTTAAAGCAGCGAATCTAATGTCATGAAGGGACGTGGCTTGCCGACTACTCCACATAGGAGGCGATCTGCACATTAGCTCCCTAGAGTATTTATACCAGTGTAGGTGCGATTCTAGAGAGAGTTATGATTAGTTAATATTAGTTTTGGTTTGCACCTTTCAAGCATCGTTACGTGGCGTCGAAAGATCTCGCATTCGGGAGAACAGGTGAATTAAGGGGAAGATCATCAAATTTAGAATGTTAATTTTAAGATCCCCAATTAGCTTTTAAAGCAGCTATCGTATTTTCTTACGCACGCACACGCATCAAAGAGTAAATTTCACATGTATAGATATATAAATCAAAAAGTAAATTTCACATGTATAGCTATATAAATCAAAAAGTAAATTTCACATGTATAGATATATAAATGAAAAAGTAAATTTCACATGTATAGATATATAAATGAAAAAGTAAATTTCACATGTATAGATATATAAATGAAAAAGTAAATTTCATATGTATAGATATATAAATGAAAAGGTAAATTTCACATCTATAGATATATAAATGAAAAAGTAAATTTCACATGTATAGATATATAAATCAAAAAGTAAATTTCGGAACGAAACTGAATAAAATTTGTTCTTTTATATAAAGGTCTAGCCTTTCTTCTCCGGGTAAAAAATTACCAAATTTTGTCGACGTAAATTGATGAAACTTTCAAAAACGTAATCTTTAATTGAAAACTAACATGAGAAAATTAAGAAAAAATAACAGAACATGCTGCAAAACAAAACAACTTTTTTATTAATCTCCTCTGTTTAATGTTTCAAATAGAACTTTTCAAGAGAAATGTGTTTTGAAGCCTTAAACCAAGCTCATTAATGAGTTCCGAGTACATGTTTCATTTCTCTGAATCATTTAAAGACTCAAAACCGCTTTTTTGTACTAAACCTTAACTTTAAAACAGTATTCTAATAGCTCTCAAACGGTCGTATATTTTCCTTATATGCATTCGTACTGAAATAAGACCAAAAGTGATAATACAAAAGCTAAATAATAGTAAAAATAATTGTTAGAAAAACAACAACAAAAAAAACCTATGAAAGGCTAAGAAAGAAAAAACAAACTAATTGCATAAACTAAATTAAATCAAGAAGAAAAATTCTACATCAAGAGTTAATGAAACAATTTGTTTCTTTAAAACTAAAAAATAAATTTTTCAGCTGAATTATATAAAGCCTAAAACAAGGGCGGCTCAGTTACTCGAAAATTAGCGTTTTGTGAATTTTATATTTGTGCCAAAAATTACTCATACAAATAAGCTGCTGGAGCGAGCTGAGTTAAATTGAAAATTGTTTTTAAAAAGAAAACAAGAAAATTAAACAAAAGACAAACATACCTTTCCTAACTTCCATATCAGCAGAATGCTTCAAAAGCCAAAAGAATGTATGCCGATATAATTGCTAGAATTTAAACGAACCCTGCTTAGAGATTTACCAAAAAAGGGGAAAAAGCCTTTGAGCATAATACTTAATAAGATTAAAATATAGTTAATTGCTTACAATTCGATACTTTAGTTTGGTACGTTGCAGACGCTGAGACTTAGTAACTGTAAAATAATACTAGGTATAATTCGCACAAGTATTAGTAAAATGACTGTCATATAGGAATACATATACGCACAAGAGAATAAAACACGACAAGCTTGTGGAATAATAACACTGTCTGAAAACTAAATTATAATGCAAATCGATGATGAACCAGTTTCCGCTAGAAAAATTAAGTTCTACTATCATATCTGCAATCATTTGACGAAATTATACTTAATTTCAAACTTTGCAAAAATAGACATGCATGAAATGACTAAGGTTAAAGTGAACCTCCAAACTGATTCAGTATGCGACGGTTAAATTAAAAAAAGTCAAGTTTATTGATGAGTACTTGGAATTTTTGCTTTGATTCTAGTATCTCTATCACTTAAACATCTAACCAGATTTTAAACAAGAAATTAGCCTGACTGGAAACAAAATATCTACGAAAGCAAACTCAAGTTCACCTCCCTCTGTAACGAAGAATCAACGTTTTACTGAAGATATGGATATGCTTTTTTATAATATTTGTGAGTTTATATAGCTAATACAGACGTTCAAAAAATGCAATAAAAAGTGACTGAAAATATGACTTAATACTGAAGAACGTTTGATAAAATATTTAACCCTTCAATGAATGATTTTTTATATTTTTGCCCAAAATTTTTATGGTCACGGCTTAAATAAATATTAAAAAATTATTTAATATTTTTTATTGGTTAGTTTTTGAATTTTTAGATTTGATGCGTATGTACATCATCATGTATTTAGCACTAAAATGAAAATCACATGAAAAAATCATTTACAATAGCATAATTAATAAATATTGGCATAAAATACTTAATTGCTTATTGGTTTTAGAAGATATTGACTTTAACTAAAATTTTATTGAAACTTAATTCTTATTAATCATATTCAGACTTTATAAAAATTAAAATTGTGATGAAGATTTAAATAAAAATGACTTATCAAATATTTTGCCCAGCAATTTATGTTGTATGTAAAATTTTGAAGCAATTTCTATCCTTTAGACATAATGCTACAGCGCATTTTTCACATCTAATAAATGCTTGGAATTTCAAAATTTGGCATTTTACAACGAGTGCGATTTTCATTTCATACGGGAACATGCTGGATTTTATCCTGTTTGACACAGGTTGGAGAAATATTTGATGTAGGGAATCTCTATCTTTTCACATTGTAATCATTTTGCAAAAGATCGCTCGGCTTTCCACGCTTAAGAACTGAACTTTCACCCATTTTGCACAGTCCAACGGATAGTTCAACGCGAAAGGCGGCCAGGTTTAGAAAATCCTTGGGGTTGGCTCTATTCTATAGAGACACTCTTTTGTACAGCAGCCACTCATTTATGACCGTAAACTTTAAGAAGCGATGAAAAAGTCTCATATAGCACTTTCTTGATCCCAGAGTTATTTTGCATCTTCCTACGTGGCTAGCAAGCAAATCTTAGGCCCCCATATTTTTGTTGCATCGTTTCACAACATTTGGGTAATCCATAGCAACTGTCTCGTTTTTGTTCCTATCGAATCTAGATATCTGTTTAATGGGGTATTTTCCATCAAACGTAAGCAACAGAAGCATATTCTTATTGTCTTCTGACACTAAATTACATGTTTCATTTCCACCACAGTCTGCAAAGTATTCAACGCTTGTTCCCCTCGAATCTATCTTCCGTTGCTCATCTGTAGGGAGCTTGCAACCTGAAATTCTGTTCCTACACAGAGTTCCCAAACAAAGAATGTCCTCATCAGCTAAACGCTTCATTATGTCAACTGAAGTATAAAAATTGTCTAAATACAATTTGAAATTTTGATTTCAAGGAATCTCTCTATAAAGTCTAATCACAACATTTTCACTGGTGTCTCATTTGCTAAGCGATTGTAAGGCGGTTTTCCGTCACCTGAGTATAACTCACACTAGTGAGCAAATCCATCGAGTCCACATAAAAAATGCTTTGAAAACAATTACCCAGTAAATGAACATAAATACAAAAAACCAAAAGAATTTTCAATACAAACAATATACATATCACATAATTAGAGACATAACATTAATATTTTATGACCCTAAATAACAAGAATGCATGCAAATATCGAGTGAGTATTCCTGACATAAAAATAAATATGAAATAAAAGGTATTATGAAGTCTTATAATTAAAACACCGCTCTAAATTTTAACCTGATTCATATATGCAAATTGAACTCTAGAGTAAAGCTTAATAATAAATGCATAGTGATGCATATATGAATCAAACAGAAAAATTGAAATATTTCCTTTTAAAACAATTCTGAGGTTAAAACGTAACATAGAAATGAAAAGTACATACCTTCAGCAATACAGAGTAAACTTTTTAAGCCTCTAATATCGAATTTATGTATAGCACAAAGCTTCATCCACTCAGAAAACGGTAATGAATTCTGTGTTCTTGGCACTAATGAAATAAACAGTGCAGTTTTATGCTGCCGTCTACTAGGGAAACGGACAGCTAACATTGATATGAATGTATTAAGATAAAACGCAGCCCAGTAAACTATCTGCTCTGTAATTTTTTTTAATGTTAAATTTATAAAAAAAGGTATGACTCATATATGCATCACCATGCATTGAAGGGTTAAGTAACTAGTAAGCTCTGAAGTAGATTCAATATTAGAACATTAAGCATCTAAATGAGCTAATTTATCTTTGAATGTAACAAGATGAAAACTTTTAGATGATCGTGAGACTGACGGGCTATTAGAAGAGATACCGGACAAAATCAGACAAAAATATAGAAAGTTCAAGTAATTAAAAATATTTTCTCTTTGGAAACAGCCTAGAAGGACAAGAAATCATTTTGTTTCTCTGCGCAAAGTCATTCATGTTCCAGAGTTACGTTGCAGAAATGATTCGCTTCTTTAAACAACGAAGAAAAATATGACGACAGCAGAACATATACTCACAAGCTTGCTTCACCTGCAGGGATACATATAACGAAAAATTCTGTCTTTAAGTTACTCGACAAATGCCAGTACGAGATAATGCGCAAGATTTGCATTCTTCTAGCTTCAGCCGTTTCAAATGATGTAGAGAATACATTAGTTGGAATCCTAGGAAATGCGCTTTATTCATAGAATGAGAGCAGAATGAGCTTGGAGAACTTTGTTAGGCGTATACTAATACAAAATAACAAATAATGACTTATCCTCAGAAGTACTTTAGAAAGACGAAAATTTAATGATTGAATTATTTAAGTGTAATAATATGAAATGGACGCAGGGAATTGCGTGTTATTTCAGGGTAGTTTTTTTAAGGCTTAGAGATATTCAGATGAAATCTTATATTCATATGAAAATTGATAAAGAAGTTGTAGGCAATGAATACCTTTTATTTCATAACAGTGTGCGATCTCATCTAATGGCACTTATATTTGAATACTTAGAAAGTGGATATCCGGATAATGGAATGATTTACTCACTTTCTGGAATTTAAGCTGAATATGTCTGAAAGTTTTCTGTATAAAATCTGACGAAATAATTATAATTCAGTAGAAAAACCTTAAGCAGAAGTGAAATTTACTCTCTCAAAACTGTTTCAAATCTCTTATAAATAGCATAAACCATCGTAGCCAGGTTTGCATTTATGGTAAGTTCAATTACATTTCCTACTGAAATTTCGGTTTGAATTCATATGCAGGGTGGGCATAAAGAACTTCCCTGACAAATGAATCCCGAACATTTTAACCACATCAGCCAATCTAAATGAAGTTTCAGAATTTTGAATTAAGAAGAAGTTTTGTTATTTGAAGGTGTTTGCTCGACAGAGCGATGATTTAAAGCAAGAGAGTGCTCACGGTTAAAGTGAAATAATTTTGAAAGGCAATAATCACCTTTTTTCCTGCACAAATCAATCAGCGCATTGCAAAACCATAAATGGCGTTGGAACCATATACATATGACGAAAATCACCGGTATAAAACATTTGAAAAGAATGACCTTGCAAGGAAAAATGACCACATGGAGAGGAGATGCATTTACACACTTTCCATAGTTGAATGGGCGCCTGTTGAAGTTGTTGCAGAAATTTATAATGCGATTATTTCAAATCCATTGCAAATTGCAAGAAGTGTTGCCTGCAGTTTGGATGTACGGAAAATCACAGTTCTCAAGCTTCTGCGCTCTGTTCTGAGAATGTTTTCTTATAGATTCCAGCGCATCCAGATGGCCTGTAGACGAGCAACAATGAGTTGACTTTGCGAAACTTTTTATTATGAATGCTGCGGATATTATGGACAGATGAGACTCATTTCTCTTTAACTGGGGATGTAAACCCCAAGAACTGTATTCAGTGGGCTGACGAAAATCCTTATGTGGCACCAGCTTCTTTACGCAAAGCTTTTTGAGGCATCGCTAGCACATTCGTTCTCGGCCCGTCTTCTTCGAAGGGTTCATTTCCACAGTATGGAAACGTGCTCCCTCACGAGTGCTGACTATAAAACAATGTTGCAGAATTGCGTAATTCTAGAATTGCAGCAGCGAAATTGCATTGATGGGTGTAAGATTATGTTTGCAAGATTGTTCCTCCACACGTCGCCACATGTGTTCTGCAAGTGCTGCAACAGCACTTTGGACACGGGGTCATGTCCTGTAACTTTGCAATTTCATAGTCACCGCGATTCCCTGATCTCATTCCGATGGATTTCTGGTTCTGAGGTTGTATGAAATATAAGTTGTATACATCAAATCTACGAGATTTGTCAAAGATGCCTTAAAATTTGAAATTGTACAGATTCCTCCATCCGTCATTTTTGCCATCAATCTCCCGCATGCAATGCGTTATCGTCTGCGAAGGTGAACAAGTTGAAAACTTCAATTCCAGTAAAAGTTTTTTTCCTTCTCCTCTCTTGTGTTGTCATTTGTCCTTTACAATGTCCTTCTTTGCGGACTTCTTTACAATGTTCTTACGCCGACAATTTTCATCTTTCGTTTATCGTTCCAACGCCATTTATGGCTTCTTAATGCTCTTCCGTTGTTTTAAGTCATCACTATGTCGATCGCATACCATCAAAAAAACGATATCTGAAATTTCATTTCGATTGGTTGAGCGAATAGGCCGTTAGGGGCTCATGTATCGAAGTTTCTTTATAGCCACCCTATTATATTTCACAAGTATACTAATTTGATAGCTCGTTATTTTGTTTAATTTGATAGCTCATGTATTGAAAAGTATAAAGTAAACTCTAAAACTGTGCGGTATATATTTTGCAATTCACTAGTTTTCAAAATAAAAAATCTTGTATAAGCTTAATGTTTTTGTTTGGAAAGCGAAGAGTTCTGCCTATGTTTATAAATTATCCTTTACTGTTATGTAGCAGTGTACTTAGGAAGTTTAAAAATATTAGTTTTAACATAAACATTATTATAACTTAAAATCAATGCTCCTCAGTAACTGAAGAAATATAAAATAGTTTTGCGAATAATACTATAATTGTATTAACTGCCTGAAATTTTTCTAATTTTTTTTCTCTTGTAATACAAATCTTACAACCTTGAAATGCTACATGGCAAAACACGTTTCATAGAACACAACGTTTCTTGCCTTAATAAAAAGTTTATGCGTTATTTGCAATAAAAATGTTGATTAAATAAAATGTAAGTTGTTTAAATATTCGCTAGTTTTGTGTCATTAGAAAAGGCGCTGGGCGAAAGTGATTTTTTTACACATGCAAGTCTATTGAGGTTACCTTTCCAGAAATTTATAAGTCTAGTCAAAAGTCAAAAGTCGAATATTCATACATTGTCAAACTTTACAGTTAACTAGCTTCGTTTATTCGAACTTAGAGTGTCTCATTTTCATTACGTTTTCCAGGTAGAAACGTGATCTTCCGTCGGGACATCAAATTTCATGGAATGTTAAGATTTATCTCGAAAATTGAAGTTCAGTTTAATGACTATACAAAACACTGAAGAACTAATTCAAAATCGATTACGCTTTCGCTCAATTCACCTTGGCAGACAGCTTATATCGATATAGTTTTTAAAGTCGTCTGCTGATAACCCAATCATACTCTCAATTCTTTTTTCTATTGTGTGCCTGGTAATTCTTATCCATTTTTTTAAAAAATAAGTTACTCGCTCTTTTGTGGATTTGAAGGGAAATTTCGATCACGTAGAAGACAAAGAAATTGAAATTGAAAGAAGGGGGTCATTAATAATGCTCTCCTCCTTCTGCCCACCAAAAAGAAAAAAAAATCTGTGCCGTAAAGTGGGTGAAAATCGAATCACTTTACCTTAATGACTGGATTGAAGTGGAAAGAAGAGAGTTGAGGAGTTTCTTACTCACTCTTTAACTCGCGTACCATGAAAATAAGGAGAAATACGAAATATAGGTTATGCGCATTGAAACAAAAATTCTGAAATGCTAAAAAATTGAAAAAAAAAATAGTTCTGTAAATTTTAATTATTAATTTTAATTATTAATTTTAATTTAAGGGTGTTTTCTTAAATTCGGAAACAAAAGTGGCATTTTCAGAGAATTTAGTTTTTTCTTGAAATTTTTCGCTTTGAAAGTTCAAGACGGTGTTATTAAAAAACTATCGTTCGTTAGAAAGATAACTATAAAAAATCGAACTATAAAAAACCGAGATGAAATTTTACAAATGTTATATTACCTAGGAAGTAATAAGTGAAAAGATAGGATATTAATTAGATTATAAGTTATTTTATGCTAATTAACCAGTTATTATGATTTTACGTTTACTATAACTTTTGCGTATTCCTTACCAAAATGCAAGTTAGTTGTAAAGTATTTAAGTTGAGAGTTTTGAATGATTAGATTAGAGCTGGCAACCGTGTCTTGCTGTTACTTATTATAGCAATGCCTAAGTTGCGTTCTGGGTGTAGCCTCGCCATTAACTATCGGAGCCAGCTTCAATAGTATATTTTATGCGTAGTTTCAGACTACGTTACCTAAATTTGAAATGTAGTAACGTAATAGAAAAAATGGTCATATGCACAGTATCAGCTAGGGCACTTCCTATGACAGGAAAATACTGCTCATTAAAAATATTCAATGACCTTTTCTTAATATATTAAGAACATATAGAACTATTTCAACCCCGCGTAGCAAATTTTAACGAGAATAATACATCTGCAGCTCGCAGCACACGTCAAAGCTACTAGAGCCCAAGTCCTAGAACTTAATATCCTGACCAATGCCCATGGCAAAAACTTCAGCTCAGCCAACCACGAGCCCAGGAACTCTTATTTCGATTTCCACCCAGCTAAAAAAACTCCCATATCAAGTCACCGCTAAGAAATTAGGTATTTTTACAAGGCATTAGAATCCTTACTGTCTTATTTAGCTTTCACGGATGATTTGAAAACAAAAGGAAATGCGCAGTATGCATACGTGCTCAAGAGGCACAGCAAAAGTATTAATACATAGAAAGGACACTTAGGAGCAAAAACAGTGTATTCCACACAGACTTAACTGCAATACAGAAGATACTAATATATGCAAAAAGAACCAACATCAACAAATTGCACATTCAGTCTGACAGCCAATCAGCATTACGTGCTATTTAGAAAGACACGACACAATTGCCCAATAGTAAACAAAATTCAACAATTATTAAAAAGATGCACATTATTATTTCACAGATAAAAGAATACGGAGGATATGGCAGAAGCCAACAAGCAGACAAACATCCCAAAGAAGCTGCACAATACACAACAAAAATAAACAGCGACATACTACACTCACCTTAACCAAATCATCTCACTTTCTGTCTGCAACAAATATCAGTGGCAGTATGGAAACGGGACTGGGATTACTCTACAAATAAATTGGATTATGTCAGCCTATGTTCTATTTCTTATTTACTTTTTACGCCAGAAGCATTTCGTCAATAGACACCTCATATGCGATGAATTAGGAGACTTTCCGCATTACATATTCAAATACCCAATAACAAAAGATTTCCACATTAGTCATCAGTCACAAATAAATCAAAAATATGTAACCTTCCTTATGAAAAAGAAATAACTTGTAAAAACATCTGAAGTATGAATATTGTTGCTAACACAAGCACAGATTTATGTCATCCCTCATGAATTTTCAATATGAAGGAAAACCCCATTACGTCAACAGTTCTCCATCTTCATGTCTTTTGCGCGCATCAAACGCACATTATGCCATCAGCTTTGAGTTACAAGATCTCTTATAAGCAATCATTCCATGCAAGTTACACGCCGCAAACAACTTAAACAAGCACTAGAACCCGACGTAATCGGTAATGAAGTAATCAGACTAATGCACAAGGGTTGTCCATCCTTTCATCGTCATAAGCATTGCGTCATCATAAATACAAGAGCCTGACATGTAACACGAACTCGTTCTCATAAATCTATTCACACATTAGTACTAGCCAAGTACTGAATGCTGAAAAACATCTAACTTACAAAATATTGCAGACGAAGGGCAGAATCTGCTGACCCACAGTAAAGCACTAGTGCCTTCACCTGCTATCAGTTATGTTAATTTAAATATTTGCCAGTCACGGAGATTCGTTTGTCACAGAAGCTCTACCTTTCCGTTCATTTATGGCTTATAAAAAGCTTAAAAAGCTTCCTTAGACTTTGTGATTTGCTTAAGATTTAGTAATAATTCACTTCCAGTCCATTAGGCTCTGCTGGACTTTAACATAAGCTTCTAGATAACAATAGAACACTACAGCATGATAGCTATATTAGTATATGAAAGTACGAAGCAAGTTAGTTTCGTTTAAAAGTCTGAAAAGTGTTGAAGCGTTATTAATGAATGGAGGAATATGAAAAGAGTGTTAAAAGTAATAGACACTTCAATTTGTTGTTTCTAAGTAAATATTTTTTAGAAACGATTCGATCATATATAATAGTAAAATAGTATTACCTTGTCCCTCATGTAAGATATGTTTTGTTTCTTCAAAGTTACATTCTGAAAGCAATTGCGTTAAATATGAATGACATAACATTTAAAAACTTATTAAGGTAATTTATGGGTTTTAACAAAAAAGGCCCATGCTTGTAAAATGGTCTAGAAAACATTTCGATTTTGCGAATTTGATATCTGTTTAATAAGCTAATGACAATTTTTCATACCAATCTCCAAACACTGTGAAGGTTTATAATTTCATACAAATGAAACATCGCTTTGTCTCTGAATAGATGGGAGGTAAAGTCTTCGTCTTGCAATGAAAAAAATTTGGAACGCTTGTTATAATCCTCATTCTACAAAGGTATGGTTTTAGGTGCTGGCACAAATGATTAGTTGAGTCATACCAAGTTCGCGACTAGAGCTATTTGGTGTTCTTTTGGGGCTACATACAAAACGCCCTAATTTTCTCGCTTAGGAATGCTTGCTTGCTCGGAACTACTTTTACACTTTCGAAAATACACATGCATAAGAAAAATGGATAAATACTGTAATATATGTTTTGAAAAATATGTTTTGAATACTTTTTACTGTAAAACCTTCGTTCTGAAAATGGATCTGATATCGTCTACACAATGTGCAAAAAAATGTCCACATGCGAATTTAAAAATAGAGATAGTTTCTTTATTTTGTTTGAATAATCTACAGTACATGCGATTAATATATGCGAATAATGACTTTCAGATTAGATGAATTATTTATTTGTAATGGCTCTGTATTAAGAGCACCTTACAATGTTGCCTGGTAAAATTCAATTCGAAAAGCGAAAAGTAATAATATGTTAACGTAAAGCTGATGGATCAAAGGGGCAAAGATTCACTGATAGAGAAATAGAACTAAAAAAAAATACACGTAAATAATTGTATTGCGAGAAAAAAACTGCGATTCTCTCATTCTGAGCCACAGTTTCATTTTATAACATTAGGAACTTCTGTAGCATCATCCATGTAATTTTAGCATTACATTATTTTATGATAAGGCATGGTACTAAATTCTTGTCCATAGATTAATTCGAAATCGTAGCGTGGTAAATTTCTATTTCTGTCAAAAATACTGAGTGCCTCAGTGTTATAATCTATTTTTCAAATCACAGTAATGTAGTATTTGCAGCAAATTGAACGCTTTCAAGAAGGGGGAAAACTGTCATGACTACGTTTTACACGGAGAGTGGATATTTACAACTCTGTTAAATTTCCTCCTACTACAAATAGTGAGAAAATAAATCAGACATGAAAGGGAAATTTCAAAATTTAAATAGTGAACTATACAATGGCTTCTAAGGAAATGGGAATAACTCAGTGGCAGGCTTAAGACCTACAGTAGTAAATTGAATTCCTACCGCAAATCCTCCATCACTTTCTTATATATACCATCGTCGGTTGGCAATAAATCCCTTTCTTTTTGTTTCTGTGAGAAGCTCCGATAGCTATCTCTTGACTCATATCACAATAGGAAAACAAGTTACCTCTATTTTATTCTTTTCCGCACGCGTGATGTCGTATAGAATCTTTTCCTTTTTCTACCTCTCAGGAGGGATGGGATTAAGTAGGAAGATTAGGAAGGTGTCGGCTCTCTGCGTTCCTTTACTATATGATTCCCAATGCTTCCAATACATAACGAACAACCTAACTCATCCCACGAGTGGTATTATGGAGCTGCACCGCTCAATAAAAAGGAAATGTAAGCACAAAGGAGGAATTATTTTGTAGCACAAATGCATGAAAGTATGTTACGAAATTCTGAGAGATGATATAATATGACAAATACGCAGGGTGTCTATCTAATATGATATAACAGTATCAAAATCTCTTGATCGTTCTCCAAGAAATAAATTAATAACCAGTTTCCAATTTACCGCAAAAGAATGTTCTGAAAAATCACTGAGTAATATAATGACTATGTACGTAGTATACAGGCTTTCTTTCTTGAGTGTCTAATATTTATAGTTTAGTAACCATAATATATATAGAAAAGAGATTCATTTCATAAAGAATATCTCCAAATGTAGTACATTATATGTGTGCTTAATATGTGCAGCTCTGTTGATGCGGCAGACTTGGGTTTCAATGGATGTCCTGAACAGCTTTTCAGTATTACATTGCTTATAATCAGCCAGTCAGTCCTACTGAACTTGATGAAAATATGCACGAGTTGTCTTACCTTTAGGTTTCTGTTTGATAATTTGTACAGATTTCTTTGATATGTCAAAAATACTTATATTTAATGAATTATAAGATGCAGTGTTCACCAATAATTACCAAGCTTGTGTTGTTTTATCACAGAGCGCCAGATTACCTATTAGAGGCTGAATACATATTTACATGATAGATGCTAATACAAATATAGACTTTATAACTCATTTACAAAGTATTTCTCCCGCCTTCTTCGCATGCCTTTGTGATGTAATGGTCAGCACACTCGCCGCATATTCGAGAGGTCGGAGGTTCGAGTCCCGTCGAGGGCATTGCTCATTTTTCACATCTCCTGCTTTAAAATAACATAACATCTCTACAACTTCAAGAGATCTTTTATGTACTCTTAAGCTCCGTTTATATTTGTTATGCTTATTTGAAAACTAGCCGCTACTCCGCCAGCCTTCATCTGGCTTTTAAATGTACCGAAGAAATGCCTAAAGGGAACACCAAACATTAAATTTTAAAACTGCACAGAATTTTACTCTGCAGAACAACTTTATCAGAAAAAAATTCAATAAAAATGTATTACATATAAAAAATTACAATGAAATAAGCAATATCTCTGAATACAAATATTAATTATCCTAATAAATAAATTAACCAACTTCCCGTTGCCCTCTCTCGGCAAACGTCCAGTCTCCAAGACAAACATTAAATTTAAAAACTGCACAGAATTATCGCCCTCATTTTTCTGAGTGGTAACGGTGGTGATATCAGCAACAATGGCAACAGTGATAGATCAAGAACAACGGCTGCGTGCCATTGTTCCTGATGTATTACTGTTTCCATAATGAGAAGGAATATAATAATATGAGACACTATAACAGTATAATGAGAGAGACTTATCGATTTGATGCGATTTCATCAAAATAAAAAAAAAGAAAAAGAAAAACCTCATTCGAATTTTGAAAAAATCGCTTCGAGGTGCACTGATTCTTGTTTATATGTACCCATATGTACCAAATTTCGAAGCCCTGGATCTATTAGATTACGTGCAGCGCGAACGAAACACGCACGCACACAGAGATAGAGAGAAAGACAGACTCTCCCTTTTATTATATGCAGAAATAAACAAGTAATACTATAGAGTACTTAATACCTGCTGTATTGACGTTAGAAAAGCTTTTCATTTTCGCTGAACTATGGAACAAATCATTTACGAAACACAGGATGTTGATTGATTGCACAGACAAAAAAAAGTTACATATCTATTAGGCACAAATCAGCTAAAATCTGCCATCTGGAAAATAGACAAGAAATAACGATCTGGGCAGAAAGAATAGAGTATGAAGACATTCGGACCAGACTCCAGAATCTCTGAATAGCCAAATGATAAGTAAATTACTGATCTTATGGCTCGAACAACGGCAATAGTTGGAGAGTTGCGCTGGAGATAAATACCACGACAAAATAGCGTAACTTACCAATCCAAAAATTTGGAATGACTCTTGTGGACATGTTTTAAACTTCGATGTGTTGCAAAGTAATCTTACTCTGAAATTCAAACCGAAAATTCTAACTTGGGTTATCTCTCAAGAGCATATAATGTACATTAAAAAAATCACGTTATTTTCTCAAACATTTTTCGCCATTTCTTTTTCTTCCAGTATTCTGTAGTTCCAGTAGTAATTCTTTCTAGTTATAGTTCTTTATCTTCCAAAACGTGTGACTATTGAACGATAAATTTTAGATTTAGAAACGTGTTGTAAATAGCACATACTGCATTATATTGTCTTGATAAAAGGCCCAACTAATGAATTTTCGAGCTTACTTAAGAACATTGATGTTCTGAAGCAATTTCGTTGATTTATAAATGTAGTCATCAGTTTAAAATACACATATTACTCAGTACTAGTATGATACTTATTTAATTAACTAGTATAATTAATTAACTAATCATAGCTAGTTATAATTAGTATGGTTAAGTTAATTTGCAGAATTAACTAGTATGACACTTATTCAGTTACATACTAGCTTGTTCGTTTTGCTTCAAACCAGTGAGTTATTTTTAGAAATATGTATGTAAATCTTAGGCCTTTAAAATATGAGATTTATTTTTGGGTTAGTTCTATCCTGAGAAATCTCCTGATTTATTTTGTGAATGCTTTGCGACAAAAGCTGTGCTCTGTTTATGGTATTATGCATTTTATATTCACCTATGTTGTGGAGTATTTGGTTGCATATACAAGGTAAAGAAAGGAGATGACTCCACAGGATTTTGTGTTTCCTTAAATATTTTGATTTTAGATATGTAATTTCAGTTATAAAATTTCTCATTAAGAAACTTTTATAAAATTCCTTTTGGTACAGGAGATGTAACGGTAAATATGTAGTTTTTATATACCTCTCTTTAAAACAAGAAGTATAATCAGTCCAACTGATTTTACACATTCATAAGTTAACTGCACGAAATTCCATACTTTTACATTTGAAATTCACAGAGATATAAATGAATGAGTTAAATAATTTGGGTCAGTTTTCATCGTATCACATAGAAATTCTGTGAAATTTTTACTTACCTTTATGGAGAAATTACAAAACTAATGTTATTCAGTTTAATGATTGATGGTTCCGTATTGTGCACAGTACTTAACACTTACTTTGTTGTTGTCTCCATGAAAATATGAATTACTTATATCTCCGAGAAATTTGTATGTAAATATTTGCAAGCTTTGTATTTAATTTATGAAAACATAATAAACATTTAAATAATTAGATTTTCTGTTTTATGGCGACTATATAAAATTCATCTGCAAAGCGAGCTAAAAATTGATCAACTAATTATTTCTTGAAATCGTAGTAACAGATTTACAGTTTCATTTTAATCCATTGCCTGGCAATAATCTCCGTTTGAGGTTTTTTCACTCTTGCAGAATTGGTGAGGTCTTGTTTGTTTGCAACTGATATATTTCAGTACGAATGTTTACTTGAATCAAATTTTAC
Organism: Stegodyphus mimosarum; assembly: GCA_000611955.2. Classification (NCBI taxonomy): domain Eukaryota; kingdom Metazoa; phylum Arthropoda; class Arachnida; order Araneae; family Eresidae; genus Stegodyphus; species Stegodyphus mimosarum. The sequence goes on along the minus strand of KK114118.1, from coordinate 398,684 downwards.
TGCATTGAATTTAGTATATTGTTTATTTCTGGGTAAGTTTAATGACAATTTGCATTGCGCATTTGCGATATTTTACATCTTATTGAAGGAACTAAAACCAATTGCTTCGTGTACAAATGTTAAGAAGCAATATAGTAATATGTATTTCAAAGACATCAAAATGTCTCCTCACTCCTATGCTTCTCAAATGATGATTTCTAACAAAACACATGATTGCTAAAAATAATTGATATTTTAGGCAAACATCTCCCTATCTTGCCTTTGTGATGCAACATGAACCTATTGTTAAGGGAAAAAAATCTGTGCCGATAACACATGACTTGTTTGGACAGCCTATTAAATTAAATGATGTGCAACAAACAATTTATGTAAACTTATTTCCTCGAATTATAATAACTTAATTAATAGATGCCTAAGACAAGTTGAAAATGACATATTTAATTTCAAAATTTGCAATTTTTTATCTCGAACAGTTTTTGTCGTACGGAAGGCAAACTTCTTATAATTTTATTTTTTATAACGAGTACAAAACTTTTCGAAATATAAGCATAAGAACCAGGAGATCGCATTGAAAGTTAAATTTCGTTATCTGTCGATTTTTTTTTTAATTTCGCATTTCCAAAGCAAAAATATTTTCTTCATTTAAAACATTTCTGTAACTGAAGTATGACTACGACCAACGACTAGAAAAATAAAGGCCAGTTAAGAAATTTTAAGCCGGGTAAGGGAGTGAATATATATATATATATATACATACATACATACACACACATACATTCGGCACTGCCGATTGCAATAAAGTATTAGGTGCACAACTAGATGTTATAGCATTCCCATACATAAAATATATATAAAATTTCAGCGTCCTATGTCTAATCGTATTTTGAGTTATGCGTAATACACACATACGTACATATATATATATATAAATTCAAAATACAAGTAATTAAAAGTAAATTACGTACATACGACGTACCTACGTCACAAAAAACTATCTTTTGAATTCGTTTTAAATCTATTTTGCAATCCGTATGGAAAAATGAGTGATTTTTTTCTGTCCGTACGTACTGACTTCGGGAACGGTCAAACTGGATATTTCGGTTGAAATGTGTACCAGAAATTCTTCGCAATCACAACACATTCTCTACTTCGTGCAATGAAACAAAAATGATTTAAAATGTTACGCAGGCAATATGCTAAGAAACGAGAAGAAATAATACACAGTTTCAGACAAAAATATTCGTCACATGAAAGCTTGGTGATAATTGTAAAAAATTCATCACTTTTAAAAATGCCTTCTACATAGAAAGTATCAGTTAGTAAGATGCTCCTTACCTTATTATACATTACAAATAAATAGAGAAAGAAAACGATGTTGTAATAGGAAAAAGGGCATAGAAAAAACTGTCAGAGTTTTACGAGAATGAAAATCATTTTCCCTGATTTAAAATAAAATGAACCCTTTTAATTTCAGGAGATGCATTTAAATGAATTAGGTTAGCTAAAGTATTTTTGAATTTTAATGTTTCTAAAAGTACGAGCTTGAAATATAGAGTTTTATGTACGTATTTATATAAGATAAAAGGTATATTGCTGAAATATTCCTTCGAAAGCAAACTTTCTTACCCATCTTTAATAATACAATCCAGTTCCGACAAGAAAATAAAATATGATAAAGTTTCAGTTATATGTTTTTTTACTGAAAGAATATTAAAATATTCACTGGTATTATTTAAATAAAGAATAGGAAAAGCTAAATTCCGAATATTGCAAAGTCTGAATTTATTCGTAAAACTATGTTTTTGTGTGCATTCTGTCTTTAACAGCGTCATAAATTTTAAGATTTATTTAAAAGCAATGAATTCACCTTTTTTTATTTAGTTCTTATACTCAAACCTTCAGGAAGTAGTTTACCCTGTTCCATTTTTCCAGTACAAAAGAAAAATTTCCAGGATTCAATGCCACCTTCTGCCATCAGATGAGAAGATTCCGGAAAGTAGTAGTACTTCCAAGATTATGCGTACTTTCAAATGTTCCCCAACCAGTTATGATAACGCAAAGCTTTCTCATATACAGTATTCTTTGATCAGCCCATATGGCAGGAAGTGTTCATTTCATTAGATTTTTTTCCTGGATGCAATTTTATCACATTTTCCTTCTTTGGAGGTAGAAATTCATAATTATTTCTAATTTTATTTTATTCCTCCATTTGCTTGCCAAGATTTCACTTCGTACGTCTGTTGGCACAAAAAAGCCTATAATAAATTATAGTCAAACCTTTTTTTTTTCAACGAAGTGGCTGAATCCTGCGAAAAACTTGGCTAAATGGAGGTTATGAAAAAGCACGATGTATGATAAGAATATTTTTTAATTTTAAATATAAAATGGTAGTAAAATCTATTGTAAAAGGAAAATTACACGCGTTAAAGTATTTATTCCATCAAAGTTACTTATGAAAATCTTATAAATTCATTTAGAAAAATAAGCAGTTACTTTAGTCTGTTTTAATTGACGGTAATAACATTTCATGTTATGATTTCATGTCTCAGATCTTTGTAATGCTCGGAACACGTCTTCTGGTACACCTTCTTCAAACTGAAAACCGCACTGCAAAGTATGAAACATATTTAACAAATCTTCTGCCGATGATTTTATGTATTTAGTTTCATTAACGCTTTCATCTCCTTTAGCACCGTTAATAGGTTTCTTGCTACCATTTTTTATGTTTTCAAATAATCCCTCTTTAGTAAGAATTTCTGAGATCTCAGCATCATTCTCTTTAGGTACATATTCTCATTGTTCATTATTCTTTAATTATCTTTAATTATTGTTCATTATTCTTTAATTATCTTTGATTTCTGAGTTGCAGACACATACTCAGTTCCTCATCTCGTTCATTGTCGTCAGTTACACTATTATTATCTATACTAGTATCAATCTTAGTGACGAAATGAGTATTTCTGAAGCAAGTGCGAACAGCCTTGACAGTGACACCATAATTTTATTACTTTTGAAAGTTCAGATACGCAGTCACATAAACTTATTCCTCATAAAAGATGATTACTTTCAATTCCTATGAACGCCCTCCTCAAAATTCTTTTGCAATCATGCGTTTCAGCACAGCTATCACCCCTTGATCCTTAGGCTGCAGTTTGAATGTTATATTCTGAGGAAAGAAAAAAAAACTCTAACATTTTATATTTGTCTTATCTTGAGGTTGGGCACTGCAATTGTATATCACTAAAGCAATGTTTCGTATGCATTCATCTAAATATTTTTAACCACTTAGTGTCTGAGGTCATCTGGAGCTTTTTTTTAAATTATAATCTACTGCCAGTGAAGAAATACTTCTAAAACATCATGGAATTTTACCCTTTGCTACGAGTAAACATTTCATTTTTTAATTTTCTTCCATATATCCACATGTCAGTAGAGTAACTCTAACTTTGCTGTACTTCCCTCTAAAATATTTCATATTTCTCTTTTTTGAATGTTCTCTGCGATGAGCAATGAGAAAATAAACCGGTTTTGCATGTGTTAAAAATATCGTTTAGTTTGTAAATTACCATAATTTTAAGTTTTCGATGTTTCTACATGATACAGTTACCTTCATTAACATCTTTGCTATCGTCATCTACAATTTTTGCAACTACGCCATTTGTTTTCTTTAAATATTCCAGTCACGCAATGTTTGTATGAAATTCACTTTATCCTGAGGCTTTCACATGCCAACTTCGTAGCTTTTCCCAACACCCCTGGTAATTATATTTGTACTGTTATATGTATATACACATATATACATTCATATATATATTATTATTATATTTTTTCTCTGACTTTGCTCATCCGTTTTTACATTGCTTCATCATTGTTTTCATAAACAAAGGTTCCCAGCTGTAAAGTCGCTGAATACTGGTAGACAGCTCGGGGTTCGAATCCCGGCGAATGAGCTGGCTGCATGGACTTTTTGTGGTTTTTCACATGTGTAAAAGTGTAACAGCCAGTTTCCGTTAAACAGACTTCTACAAAGAAATCCCTCCTCTTAAGCAAATAGCCATCGAATACTTTGCCATAATAAAACAAACGAAACCAACCATCATAAACATACGTTTTCTTATGTGTGCCAGTTCAATTCGTGGAATCAAAGCTTGTCGAAATTTTGTCCCACCTTTTATGATTGCTGACAAATTATTTTGAAAGTACTGAATTTTTTGGAAATCCCTTTATTCTTTACACTATTGTCTACGTGGTTGAGAATCAGCATTTTTTGTTTAAATGCTAAGACTTTTTCTTTTCGACATTTTTATCAATCAATACGCAAATAACGTTAAAATATTATTTGCAGTGTAAAACCACGAACAACAGAAATAAAAATAACGTGCAGCTTTTGCTTAACCTTAATCTGGTTTGCGAAATAGCGTCGGTTGAGGAACTTTTAGCAGCAGAGTGAGTAAATTTCTCATTCGAGAAGCTCTCTTTTCGCTCACTTCATCCTTCATGTAGAATAAAAGCTGCCCATAACAGATAACGAGACGCCTCCTTTTCTTTAGGACCACCACTGTACGCACATATGTGTTTATAATAAATACATTTAAAGTAGAAAGAAAATCTTGAAAAATCATCCATTCAAAAATTTAGTTAAATAGAGTGTACTTCGCTATTTGGAATTTTTTATACAATGAAATTCACACTTTGGGAAGAACCGAACGGAAAAACGTCGCTGAATAGATGAATGCTTAAAATATAGTATTCGCTAAATAGAAGTTTGACTACATAACAGCAATATTTTTCCTCATTAAGAAGGAAAAATCGGATTGATACGACACTTGAAATTCTTATCTTTTGCCATGACAAGTCCAGTGATGATTAGCTTCTTCCGGATTTCATACATCGCAACTTTACTACCTCGGTAAAACGCAATGATGACAGCAGCAACAGCATATAAACTGCGATTATAATCTTCCTTTAGCACTTAAAAACTTCTTGTAGTCTAAGTTCTAAATTAAAGTATGCACCGAAGAAGAGTTTTTTATTGTTATTTCAGCGAGTGAAGGATTTGAGGTTTCGATCACAATCCCAAAGGTCAGTTTTTAAATCTTTAAGCATCGCTGTATCGATTGGAATGGTAAGCTCTCCGTATGTCGATAACAGTCTTCGGAAGTTGGACTGAGTAATTATGCTTTAACAAGACTTTTAACTAATGAATCATTAACGCGAGGTTATGGAGATTGTTTCCGTTATTGAATTGCTTCGGACATTAATGAGTTTGCGTTCATCAAGAATTTATGAAAGTGAAGTGATTGTTTCAATGCGGTTTAATCCCTTTTGGCTTATTACTTATCAAGAGGGTATTTTATTTTCGTGGGGTGATTGTTATATACTCATAATAGATTGAATTTTGAGTGCTCATTATATCGTTTCGTGAAAGTGAAATTTTTACGTCATAATTATTTGCATCATATTTAAATATTGCATATGTACTATTAATGTCTCAATATAGAATGGAAAAGCAAGGTTAATTGCAGAAACAATTGTAAATGCTTTGTTCGGCTATGCTTTATTTTCAAGTATACGTTTCAATCAAAGTGAAGTGATGTAGGAAAATTTTTAAAACATGAAAAAAATTATAAAAAACTACAGTTGCCGCTGTAATATTTCATAATGTCTGTCTAGAAAAGAAAAAGATATTACAAAATAAAACAAAGAGAAATTAAGCGTAGAATTCTGATGAAGTAATAAATACATATAATGGCCATCACCGCTGACGGGAATTTTTGAAAAGTTAAGAAATAGTCTTGTAAGCTATCGTCCACCTCTTTATCGCGTGCCATCGTGGAGTAATTGGAAGCACGTCCAGCTAGCAATCGGGTGGTAAAATGTTCGAATCCCGATGAGGGTATTTTTCATTTTATGTATTATATTTACCCATTTTTTCTCATTTTACTTGCGCCGATAAACCTGATGCATTTTATATCTTTTAAGCGACATCTCACTGAAACTAACTGCAGTGCTTGAGCGTAGCTTCAAGACGAGTGTAGATTACCATAGCCAAACAAGCATTTTTTTTGCTAATTTCTATGTCAAATAATAATTGCAAGAACACCATTTATCATTCTGCATTTCAAGTGAACCCCATTAAATAACAGGCTTTCTGTATTACACATTCTGCACAGCGGGAGAGGAAGCTCTTCGTAGATCATTAAGTATCATCAAGAATACAGCTCCTACGCGGGCTATTGTTTACAATGAAATGCCCAAAGTGATTGGAAAACCGCTTGCTTTATATACTTCTCATTAGAAACTATAGAATCTTTATTCTTAAGAATAAAAAATGAACTTATAGAATCAGTATTATTGAAACAAATTTCAGCAACAAAAGCAAATTGCTGAGCAGTTCATTTTTCCACTTCTGTTTAAGCAAACAAAATGATGGCTCATTAATAAAAGAATGCTTTGTCTTTTGACATGCATTATATCGATGCACTTAGCCATTCAAAATGTGCTAGGAACGCTACTGCACATTATGCAGTCTACCAGCTATTCTTATCAAAAGCAAATACACAGCAACGTTATCGGCTTTTGAGAATTATGCTAAGAGGGAATTGTTGATTGAGACTGAGTAGTGACAGTGTTGTGAGAAATTAAGGAATAGTATAAAGATATTAGCACAGACAGTACAAGCCTTAAATGTTCTGCTACGTATATGCTGTGAGTACAAAGCTAAAGTGCTAAAATTTTCCAGTGCTTGCTCAATAATTAAAAAAAATTTTTTTAACGTAGTAAGCATTGGAACCTTCATCTCGAAATGAAGAATTTGACTCATTACCCAGTATGAGAAAAATAGTTATTGGCCTTTGATACCTCAGTTTCTTGATTCCGAATTTACACATACTGTAGAAATGTCAATGTCCAGCTAACATAGGTGTTAAATATGGCTGAAATTAAATCAGTATTATCTTTTAGTCGAACCATTTTTTTAGATTTATTAATAAGGAATGTCGGACTTCTTTCTAGAAAAGGAAACTCAATACAGAACGTAATAATTGGGATGAATAAAACTATAAGCTCTTTGAACAATAGCTTAGCTAGATCTGTACAAAACAGGAAATATCTTGTGTCAAAATAAAGAAGGATTTTTCATGATCTTACGAATGAAGAGATTTAGACTTTAAGAGTATTTTATGGTAGCAGAGCTCGAAGCAGCGACTGCATAGCTAGTGAATGTCTAGTATTAAAAGAAATTTGATTAGCTCTAGCCAATGCCCCACGAGTAGGCGAGTTTTAAAGACTGCACAATACTGAAAATTCGGCCTGATTCTTCGGTTTTAAATCCATGCAAAAGAACCGGCTGCAGAGTTACCCATCCTGTTGTTTTCACCGCGTAGCGCGAATGCGTGCCAGTTTACCTGAGAAAGTCTTCTACCACTTTCATTACTCAAGCAAATAGTCCTCATATGCTTTGCCATATTTGTATGTTTAACCTAAGTGAAGCTCCAATTAATTACTCAACCTTATGCACTGAGTTCTTTAATTTTTGCTGCCTAAATCTTGAAAATGTTTTCATTATGGTTGACGCAGAAAATGCCATTCTCTGCGTTTGAATTCTCAGTATTACTCTAAGAAACTTAAATTAAAGAGATTTAATAAAACCAAGTATTTTATAGAGTTTGCTGTTGCATGATCTTTTGGTATTCCATTGTTTCTGAAAGCTCTTTTGTATAATTCTGGATTATACATTTTCTCTGGAAACAGAGTTTGGAGACAGATTCATGTTAGAAAACAAAATGCAGAAGTTGATAATCGCTTACAAAGGGCACTTTAGAAATTCCATATTTTCTGAATATCTGAAGACGGAAAAATTGTTTTTAATGAACTCTGTATTTGAATCGTGTCTTTGAAGGATTTCAAGCTGTTGAAACAGTTTTAAATGTGTGATGGAGAAAAATATTTTATGTTTGAAATTGGGAAAACGGAGGTCAATTCAACCTTCTATCAAAGATGATTTTCAGGAACTGCAAATTATATATTAATTTATATTCCGTTCTCAATGGTCTGTTCACATGCAATAGATCTGCTGTGAATCTAATGCTTATCAGTGAGCTTTCTATGTTTGGCTTTAATACTAATTCCAAATCCTGTCATTCTGCTAAGGAAGAAATGAGTTCATTTTACTCGTATTTTCAGTGCACTCAAATTTTGCTCGTAAGTCAACTTTGGATCAGAAGTTGAGTCATATGACAGTGACTAGAACTGACAGACTTTCTTCTTCTATGTTGCTGGCTAAGCCATTAAAAATTTCCACTTCATCAAAGCAACAAGAACAAAGTTCTTTCGTTCTGACAATCGTGAATTAGTCTTTTATTAAATTAGTTCCAAAATAGTCTATATTTTACTTAATTTTTGTATCCTTCATTTTTCTATTAATGAAATGTGTAGTACTTACTTTAAAGACTTTATTCCAGGTACGTCTAAAGTAGCTGAAATAGTCCTCGCCAATTTTCTTTAATATAAAGTAAAGAGAGGTTTTAAAATTTGCCTTGAATTTCCTGTATGCATAAAATTTATATTCGGGAAAATGGGATTCGCCAGCCCTCCACTTCTTAATATTCTTAAATCAACAGGAAGACCGGTAAACTATGCATTAGTGCTGCAAAATAATTTACAAAATCTCTTTATTTGACGAAGTGATTTCCTGAAAGTTTTCACAGCTATAAAAGTCTTTATATTTTAGCTAACTATGGTCCTAATTCTTATTTTCTATTACCTTTCAATGTCGTTAGAAATTTTTCATTTTCGTTTGCTCAGACAATCCTGGAAAGAGTTTTTGTACTTGCACGTGTTCCTTTTCGTCTCATTTTCACAAGCGCAGCTAAGGAAGGTGGACCTCTTTGACCTCGGAAATTATAATATGTCTTGTTTACTTTTTGTCAAATCCTTTTCTTAACTTTTGTATGTTTTTAATTTAAATGTTCCTAAGTGCGTCATTTTAATAGTAGTATCTGCTGTATTTCGAGCTGCATGTTCTTAAGTAGTTATAATAAACTTCATAATATATTATCTATTTACATCTGCTGCAAAAGTACAAATTTGTTTGTTTTCTGTTTTCAACTAAAGCAGGCGAGGACTATTTGTCTATGCATCTGTGTAGGTCTTTCTGAAAGAAACCGGCACATATTTATGTTACACATGGAGAAATCTATAAAAATGTACATGCACGGATCCAGTTTGCCGGTATTTAAACCCACGGTGAGGTACTGGTGTTCAGCTGTGTCGTCCGCTCCAGCACTACAGTGGGCCGTATAAAAGTGTAGGAGTCAATTGATAAGACAGTTGAGAGCAAAGGATAAAAAAAAGTGACATTATATATACGAAACAAAGGACAATTTCTTTGCAGATAAACTCAGCTTGAGAAATCCTGATTTAAGATATGTAATGTACGCAGCACTGCAACGAACAGCACATTGCAAAATTATATTTTATCGCCATATAGATGAAAACAATGCAAGCTAAGTGTTTATATTACAGTGTGATTTCTGGCAAGTTAAGGTGTTTGCCTGAGCAGCGTCTTCATATATAGCATAAAATCGAGCCAGTTTCGTTTAAAAAGACTCCTATAAACTTTTACTCTCCAGACAGACCATATCTTGACTCCTTACTCAGACATACATCATGTGAATTTCCTATTCAGTTAATCAGTTGCTATTTAAATGCTTAAAGTAAACCCCTTTTCTTACTTTTGTTTTACTCAATTTTTTTTTCTTTTCAATGTGAAATTAAGTTGTTGTCTAACCATTCTTTTTCTCGTGCAAGTATTTCGGATATAATTTGATCTTTTTCCGGAAAAGAAAACCTTTGAGATTTGTTTGCATTTCAATTTAATCCTGTAGTTTATGGGCTAATAAAACAAATATACTTCGGAATATAAAAGCTTCATTGTTATAGAGAAATAATTTTAAGGACAAATCCTTTTAAGAGATAAAATATGTTTAGAATTTGATAGTAAAATATTTAAAACTGCGGGAAAAAAACTTTCTGCGTTCTAATGAAGTGCTCGAATAGACCCATTAAATTGGGATTTGGGACAACGTCTTTTGCATGGGAAGCTGCTCTTGTGTTTTTTTTAAAAATTCTTTGGAAAGATTTAAGAATTGTAAAGATGTTCAAATATGGACTGAGTTGTATTTTAAAGGCATTAAAATCAGCATTTTCATTTTAAACAAGATCTGATTCAGTTAAGTGTATATAAATGTCTTGAAAACATTCGAATACTGGTAAGCGTCCAACCAAGGAGAAGTAGATTGGGCAAGAAGGGTAAACAAAGGTTGAATTTTGCATCCATTTTTAGTTAAGACACTATAAGAGTAGAATGTAAATTCACTTTTACTCTTGAATTTAAGCATGTGTTTTTCGTACATGTTACAAATATGGACAAAACAAGGTTAATGTTACTGATTAAATTTGCATATGCTTTCTCGGGCACATTTTTTGATTTCATGACTTCATATTCTTTTAATTAATTATTCTTGAAATAAAAGTAAGAATTAATTAAAAAATTTCTTTGAAAAACTGTAGACGTTTTCTTAATTTAATTTCTTAGTTAAATTTAATTCCTTAGTTAAATTTAATTGCTTATTCGGCACCTTAATCATGCAAAGCGTGGGCCTTTAAGTTTGTTGCTGTTTAAAACGATAAAAATATATTTAAAAGTTTTGTAATGGTTAAATGTACAAGCATAATTTTATCATAAGCAAATTCGATTTAATCCCAGTACATGGACACACGGGATTTGGCGACATTACGATGAGCAGTTAACGCGGTATTTATGATGAGCAGTAAATAAGTTATTTTGGAGTTCGCGACAATTTTCAAAATCGCACAAAGTCCGTACCGTATACTAGAATTTTACCGAAAATTCTACATTCCATTAATTTTGTTTGGTTAAACGACGTGGTAAAAATTACCGTTATTTTCTTTTTAAAATATTTTTACAACTTGAGAATTCCAAATATTAAGGGAATTTTATAAAAGTATGGGGTATATAATATAAAAGTATTCATTCACCCTATAGCGTTGTATGCGAAACTCGGATAGCTAAACTTGAGTTTGCTAGGATATTGCCTACTTTAAAGAATGGAACACTGAAAGTTCAGTCATACTGCTTACTTTATTCTGTAAAGTAAGTTAACAAATGCGTTAACTTACTTTATAGTTAACAAATAGTTAACAAAAGTGTTCAGTCGTACTGCTTACTTTATAGGTCAGCTAACAAAAGTTAATTATTTTCCATAAACTATTATGACTAAGTAATAGCCCTTATTACATCGCATTCAAATACTGAAAATAACTTACTCTTCTTTTATCATTTCATTCTTATTTAGCACTGAATGTTAAATGATGAGAAGACCTTGCTAGATTTTAGAAACTAACAGCTGAATGTGATGATTTTTACTTCCTTGTACGACGTAAAGGAAGTATTGTTTTCTTGTAAATATCCTTTTTGACAGCTCCCCATTCCCCTTCGAAAGAGGTTTTTGAGTTACATCTGTACGTACGGACAGAATAAAGGATCCTTTTTCCAAAACGGATTGTGAAATGGATTCAGAGATTTTTTTTTCGTGTCGTCTGTACGTAAGTATGTATGTATCTTGCATAATTCAAAAGCGAGTGGCATCAGAGCGCTGAAATTTTGCATACGGGACAGCTATAACATGTAGATGGGCATCTTCTGTTTTGGTTGCAATCGACCGTACCAAAAGTATCTATATATATATAAACACACCTACTCTGTTACCCACCTCCGTGAGCTAAGTTTTTTTATACTTATATATTGGTAAATTCTGCATTTTTTGCTTTAAGAGTGATTGAATTATATTATTCTAATGTTGCGGTTAATTTTTCTATGTTTTCAGTTAATCTGCATGAAATAGTTGCAGAATTGTCAACAATTTAAAAGTTGTTTAAGTTCTACTAAGCCTAACGACACCACCATTTGCTTTCATTTGAAACTTAGTAGCATAGTGAGTTATAGTTTATGCACCATTTATGCATGTTATTATTATAGTTTATGCACCAACTTCAGTGTCTTTTCGTCGAGTGGGGGCCAAAAGTTTTGTGCACCGAAAAATCTGCCTTTCTGCCTAATTTCAATTAATTTAAACACTAATTTTAATTGTAAAAATTTTTATTGTTTTTAACTCTTTTTGGTGTTTTAGGTTTTTCTGTATTTTACAATTCTTAATGAAGATGTTTTGAGTTTTTATGTATTTGTTCCTTGCGCGAAGTGAGAACCGAATTGATTCAATAAGAAATATATCTTTAATGAGATTCGGGGAAATACGTTTAAATGAAATGCAGCAAAAAATGTGCAAAATTTAATAGGCCGTACAAGTAAGTCATGTGGTGTCCACATCAGACATTTTAATTTTATTGAGCAGTTGGTTAGCTTTGTTTTACAGAACTTAGATTTTGCATACTGCGTCATTAAAAATTTACATTCCAGCAGGAAACTGAAATCAGGAGAGAAAGGAAAGTCAAACTAAAAATAATTGGTTAGAATAAAATAAGGTCTTTACTCGCGTTTTTTCAGAAACTAATCCTGTGAACCAGATTTTTACTTTACATAAAAACTATATTTTATGTTTATTATTATATTAATCTGGAATCGAATGAGAAGTAATCTGCAAAATACGAAATTGTTGTGTTCTTGAGTTTCTTGAATAGATATTTCAGTCAATATAAACTTATGGATTTAGATTATTAAGAAAGTTTTGTTATAATTGGCTGCTCTGTATTTGGTGCAATGTGATTCTTTATTCATACAGTATGATTCCTCAGGCATATCAACGCTTTTCAAAATTTTAGACGCTATTATTTAAGGTAAATTTAGCAATTTCATTTTTCTTTTTATTTTTCGTTGTCTTAATAAAAATAATAATTTAGCTAGTTAGCTATCTTAGCTATTCAGCTGCTTAGTTTATTTAGAATTTTTATTATAAGTACGACTAACATCTGGTTGATTTTAAACTCCAAGAGTTTAAAATGAAACAAATGTTAATCGACAACCAAAAGGAGCCGATTATTATATGCTCTCGAGACAGTTCTAGAAAATTAGTAATATTACAAGATACTGAATTAATTAATAAAATATCTAATTCTTAACAAGTAAATAGGTGCTTAACCAAAGGAACGAAATTCCTTTGATGATTTTCGTGTAATTATAAAATACTTTTGATGCATTTCTTAATAATTAAAATATCTGAAATTATATGAGATGTTTTTTTGACTTAAATTTGTTATATAGCTTTTATGTAATAGAAGAGGTAACAGTAGACAAAACGTTCGGAGAAAGATGAGAAAGCCTTGAGAGAAGACTGATACAGCTGATGAAAACAGGAAGCAGTTTTTCAACAAAAGCAAAGTGGAATGAAACTTTTAATACGGAATTATGCGAATTACTAATTATACTAATCTGTGGAAAATTGACAGTTTTATGCATTCTTCTAAGGATTTCCGATCTGACGGCAAAAAGGATTTTGATAATCATCGAAGAATCGAATCTCAGTTTAATAATTTGAATATCAATAAAATTTAACGTAAATATATATAATGTGCAGTAACATTCCCTTTTTCCTTTTTAAGAACTAGAAACGTTTCAGAATTTAGTTCGTTCTGAATAGCATAAAAAGAGGCTTCTTTTTTTTTCGGAGAGGTAGTTCTGCGTCAGATATCTCCACGGATGGTTTCGCCATTTATAACGGTCTATAATGCAATATTTTGTGAAGTACAACGCAAAAAATCTATTTGTTTTATCGTTAAAAACATTTCTTTTTATTTGATCACGGCGACGCAAACAATGGTATTCCCCTACATCGGGATGCTGATTGGAAGACTGGCTAAAGAAAACTGGCTTATATCCATGATCGCATGGGAAAAACTAGGAAAACGCTTATGGCAGCCAGTCCGTTCGCCGGTATTTGAATCCCGAATTACCATTCGACCGCTAGTGGGCTTGAACTGAACAACCACTTGACCGCGACTTAACTACTTTTCGCTGGTGGGCCTGTTAAAGACATTGGTGTTGCATTTTTCTCGCTCAGTGTATTCCTGGAAGAGCTGGCGAAAAACCTCTCTTGCAATCGATATCCTCTGCCCTACAAATTAGTTTTATTTTCAACTGGGATTCGTTAAAACTTAGTATACCAAAGCATTAAAATTAAGTGTATTAAAAGAAAAAAACGATGAATGAACTGAAAAAATTGAAACAAAAATACTGTAAAGAGAACCAAGTAACTATATGTAAAAGCTGCAAAATCTGTACCCAATGTTGCTATACAATTGCGTATAGCAAATAATACGTACAAAGAATTCTATCTAACATTTTCTTTGGCTTATAAATATTTGTTTATATTACCAGTATCTTAACATAGTTTCTGAAAAGTCGTTTTCAAAAAATTGAAATATGAAAACTCGATTACGCAGTAACCTTGCGTTGTTAAATTTAGAAGTATTTATGCTGATGAAACTGTTTTATTAAATCAAATAGAAAATGATAGCATAGTTAATGATTTATCAAGATCAAATGAACTTTTTCCTAAAAAACATTATATTATTATTACTAGCCGCTGCGCGGCCAGCCTTCGTCTGGCTTTTAAGTGTACCGGAAAAATGCCTAAAGAGAACACCAAACATTAAATTTGAAAACTGCACAGAATTTTACTCTGCAGAACAATTTTATAGAAAAAGAAACAAACAACAACGGAAAAAAAATTCAGTTAAAAATGCATTACATATAAAAAGCATACAATGAAATAAGCAATATCCCTTAATACAAATATTAATTATCTCAATAAATAAATTAACTAACTTCCTGCTGCCTTCCCTAGACAAACGTCCAGTATCCAAGAGAAACATTAAATTTAAAAACTGCACAGAATTATCGTAATGCGCGCGTGCGCGCATTCTTTGTTTTATTATATGTAGAGACTATTAAAATTATTATTATTTTCTTGTTCCATTTCTTAAAAATCTTTCTGAAAATTTGTATATTAATATTTAAAACTATTTAAACAGTTTTAGAAATATTTGATTCGTTTTTATTCTTTTATTATATTTTGTACTCAGTGCTTTATCGAGTAATGTACACTACAAAAAAAAAAGGGGGAAACAGTTTTATACCTCCCGTTCTACTGAGAAGATTGACGAAATTCAGCTTGCGTTTTTCATGTCTCGAAAGCACAACTTAGTATATGTATTAGATTTATATAAAGCATTGTTCTAATATAGGTATTTTGACAAAAAATCGGACTTTTTCTGAAATGAGATGTCAATTTTTTTCCATATTTCGATTCTATGATTCAAATTATGCCAAACTACGACGTTTTCTAAAACTCGCACGGGTAGTTTTTAAAAACGTTGTTCTCGAAATTTTAGCTTCTCAGTGTTAAATAAATTTGGTATATATTTATTAATCTCTCTTTTTTATTAAACTTATTTGATTCTTCTTTTCATATTTCGAAATTTAGGTTCTTTCCAAATAAAATTCGCCCGTTTTTCATGAATTATTTTTAAAATTTGTATTTTAAAATAATTTTTATAAACGTTTCGAAAAAATTTTGAATTATAACCTATAAACTTTTTGTCATCTTAACAAAGATGTATTTCTAAGCATACCTGCAAAAATTTAGTTTTTGATTCAAACGGTTTTGAGATATACGCGAATTTATGTTACACGTTTTGAAATTTGGCTTATTTAATGCAAGCGATAATAACGGAAATATGGTTTACGCACTCTGTTAGAATTATTTGAAAGAATGAACGATGACTTTTTTCCGCTCGTGGACAATGAAAACAAATCTGACGTGTACACCACATGACTTCCTTGTACGGAATATTAAATTATGCGCAATTTTCCTGCATTTCATTTAAACATATTGAATTAACAGTTAACGAATTTTGAATTAAATCTACTTCGTCGATACCGCATAAACCACAATAGAATAAATGCACTCCTTAAAGTTCACTTTCTGCGCTAGTTTCACTTAAGAGCGTTTATCTAATTCATTTATGCGGAAACATTATAGCATCTGAAGAATTACCACAAGTTCTATTCAAATACTATAATAAATTTAAAACGAAGTATAAAAGAAATTAAATAAAAAAAATATATTTAAAAATACAAATTTTAAAAAACTCAAAAAATCTGAAAGATTTCAGATTTTAAATTACGTCCAAAGGCGCGTTTTTTAACGTTTCGTGTGCTACCTTTTTTTATTAAATATCATGTACTACGTACTCAAACCATAAAATTCAGTTCAAAATCAATATCGCAAAATCATTTTAAAATGAACATATCTTTAGAATTTCCGTAAGTCTCGTGCGCTGGAGATAAAAATTTTTTTTTTTTCCGTACAGTGTTGCCATTGCTGGCTTTGAAATCATTTAGTTTGTTAATCAGAAATTCGTTGAAATGTTACAAAACATAAAATCGATAATAAAGCAAATTTCAAATTCAAAATTAGGGCTTCCAGATGCCCATATTCGCAGTAGGATTACGTCATTCAAAATTCGATGGCTCTAGGTTTTATCACAATGCGAGAAACATGCATACATTTATGCAGATTTTTCATTTTTTAAAATTTAATGCAGAGCGATAACATTTAGTGGCAACAATTTGAAAAGTGAAACGGGCATTCAGAGTGAATCGACGCAAAATCGCAAAACGAAAGTAATAGTCCTTCGGGACTAAATCCCTTTGGACTAAAAAAAGAAACAGCTTTTCACAGACGATTCAGCGCCGCTTACCTAATGCGCATACGCTACTAATTCAGTTCTTACTTCGCGGAAAGGCAAAAATACATGAAAATTCGAAATATTTTCGTTAAAAATTGAAAGATATAGAAAAACATAAAACACCAAGTAGAGTTAAAACAATTAACAAAAAAAATTTTTTTTTACAATTAAAATTCGTATTTTTACCCATAAACCAGCTAACAACTTAAATGATAATTCTTGAATGAATCAAGCATAATTTAATTCGCAATAATAAACGAAGACGTTACTTTGTTGTTGCGAAGCTTAGTTTCTCTAGATTGGCAACAAATCCACTATTTTGCTGTATCAAATGTAAGCAAATGTACGCTATCATAACCAAAAATTAGGCTTAGCCGCACTTAAAAAACTTTTAAATTGTTGATAATGCCACAATTATTGCATGCAGGTTAACTAAAGGCACAAAATCGCAACCGAAAGATAAAAACAACACAATTCAATCATTTTTAAAGCAAAACACGCACAATTTACAAACATATAAGAATAAAGAAACTGAGCTCACTGAGTCGAGTAACAGAGTGGATATATAGATATATTTATATACTTTTGGTGCGGCCGATTGCAGCCAAAACGCGAAGTGCACATTTGCATGTTATAGAAGTTCTATATAAAAAATTTCAGCGTTCTGAGGCTATTCCTTTTTGAGTTATGCGAGATACATACATACGTACGTACGTACGCACAGACACCACGAAAAAATCTCTTCAGAATTCATTTTAAATCAGTTTTATAATTTTATTGGGGAAAAAGAGTCCTTTATTCTGTCCTTACGTTTAGACATTACGCAAAAACATCGTTAAAGTGCATTCGATAGCGGTCAAAATGGATATTTTCGTTGAAATATGATACCCGAAATTTTTTGAGATTACAATACTTCCTTTTTACTTCGTACAAGGAAGTAAAAAGGAAAGGAAAATAGGTTGCTATAAATTAAAAGTTCGCCAAGTGAATTATTGTTGTAACAAACTGAAAAAAATCCGCCAAGATAAATTTTTAAACTTCTCCATAAATGTCTCACCAAAAATTACAAATTTAACAGCTAGGCATAATTTGAATCATAGAATCGAAATATGAAAAAAAAACGGCATGTTATTTTAGAAAAAGTCCGATTATGTGTCAAAATACCTATTTTAGTACAAAGTTATGTATAAATCTAATACATATTCTACGTCGCGCTTTCCAGACATGAAGAACGCAATTTGAATTTCGTCAATCGGCCCAGTAGAACAAAAGCTATAGAAATATGTTTTTTTTTCGCAGTGTACTTTTTAAATGCAAAAGTGATTGATATACGGATATGTATTTATTAAATATTTTTAAAATTTAAATTAAAAACTGAAATATTCTTTTTTGTGTTACTGTTGTGTCGCGAATTCTGTGCTTTTAATTTAAGTGTTTTTAATGATTTAAGTAATCAATTATTTAAGTATTTTATTTGTATTTGTATTTGGTTTTTTTAAGTTCGAAATTGTGAAGAGCGTAATGAATATATATATTTGGAAAGTGTGTACTTAAAATCATTAAGCAATTATTTTTTCCTTCAACGGTCAATTTTAACGCAGAGAGGGGAGCGTCTTCTAACGGAAGTAACATCTGTGGGAAATGCCTTTTAAGATGACAGTTGCAACATTGAGTAATATATCGTGGTTCTCTTGTCTTTGTTACCAAGCTGAAAGTGAAGACTGTTGTCGGGCGTCCCGCTGTGATGTCGCCTGGTTTATGGCCTCGGTGGAAGTTGTAAATTGAATCTTTGAAAGGGCAGTTTTTGTTGTTTCTTATATTTTTCGCTTGTTAGCAGGGGGGGTCGAATGTTTAGTTTCCAGTTTTTCGCAGGTGCTACTGTAGACAATGACTTAATTCTGATTCGTTTGGGGGTTTGAACTTGTCCTATTAAATTATATTGAAAAGTCTCGGATTGGCAAGAATTTAATTTTATGTGTAACTTTGGACCTATAATTGTAGGTGGGAGGAGAAACCGAGTTTTCCTCGGTTGTTGCGCGAGTTTTGAAGTCAGTTTTTACCAGAGTCTTCGAGTTTTTGGAGTTGAATATTTAGCAGAGAGGGCCTTTGGCCTGCGGCCAGGCCTACCCGGGCTTGGGTGGCTGGCGCTAGCGTTCTGCGGACGAACTCGGCTTTTAGCTGAGGAGATTTGCGATGCTGCACTTGTACCCCGACGGGTGGCTCACGTTTGCGATGCGGCATGATGTGATTAATAGAGAATTTTCTTCTAATTTGCGAGAAGTAGAACTCAGAGCGAACTCTTCCGAGTTTGAAGCGGGTTTTCCCGTAAAACGGAAGTGTAAGGGCTCGTACCTAAATGAAGCTCTCTGTTCGTGAGAAGGAAAAGTATCATCGTTCTGTACCCGGAGGTTCTCCTTCAACTTTAATGTTTTAGAATTTTGATTGCCGAGTTTTCATCTTTGAAGTTCTACAAGAGGTCATTTTTCGTGGGCTTTTTGAATTTGATTACCTAAGATCCAGTTCAAGGCGGAATTCATCTGCAGCGGTTTCTCCTTCAACTTTAATGTTTTAGAATATTGATTGCCGGTTTTTTTTTTCATCTTTGAAGTTCTACAAGAGGTCATTTTTCGTGGACTTTATTGTAGCTCATTACCAAGATCCAGTTCAACGGCGGAATTCCTCTGCAGCCTATAGCTTCTTATCATGATGATCCCGAAAGTCAACTGTGAGTTTTTTCATAAGATTATATTTTTTTTTGTAATTTAATTTAAACTGTTCTTGCTTAATCTGGGGAGAAAGAGGAAAATTTAATTGAAAAATAAGAAAAAATAAAGGGGGAAAGTTATTGTCAAAAATAAGAAGTTTATGTAAATTGTAATTTCTATAGAAGTTGTTTTAAATGATTAATTTAATGTATTTCAGTATTTCTAAGTAACCGTTATTGTGTAAAAAAAAAAAAAATTGTTATCTTGATAAATGACTCTTGGAGAAATTTAATGTGGAATATTAATTGCATTTGTATGTAAGGGTAGTCTGGCCAGGTCTCCCATAAACTTATCCTAGATAATTAATAAATGAGTTTGATTATATGTTATTACTTGCATTTGTTTTTTTGTGTGTATGTAGTTGGTCTGTTCAGTCACTCCATTTGTTTGAGCCGGGAGGCTTTTAAGAAACATGGAGATTATTTTTGCTTGGGGTTATTGAAAAATGTTCATGCATTTTAGGGTTCTCACAACGCGCCCTGTTTTAGCAAATGTGTACTAACCACTTATTAATGATACTTTGAATGTGTTTTAAGATAGAATTTGAAATGACTTTTAGGTGCCAGGACAGTTAAATCTAGTGCTTGATTTTTAGTAGCGGAACTGATTGATTGGTGTCTGAATATTTCTTCTCTGGTGCTTATGAGGTTTTTGCTATGAAATGAATATGAATTATTCTTGAGTTTATTTTAAAATGAGTGAATTATAGAAATGCTTGGTTGAGATTTAGTATTTAGTTTTACCGAGTTCCAGAGAAGATTTATTCCAGCTTCCTTTTCAGGTTAAGTTTATTAAGAAGAATTTGCTTTGTCTTGCTATGTGTGAATTAACTGCTTTAAGAAAAGTTATACTTAATATTATTATGAGTCAGATCAACCAATTAGTTCCTTCCTCTATTTTCTAACAAGTTCATCTTAGTAGGGTTTATTTTAAGTTTAGTTTGTCCGGCACCTAGAGGGAGTGAGTATGAGTTAAAATTTTAAAGAGTTAAAAGTAGTAAAAACCCCTAAGGTTTAAAAGGATTATTTCTCTCTATTTAACAATGGTGCCGCGTATTTCTCGATTTAACAATGGTGCCGTGACCTTCGCGACTGACAGACCACAAAGAATATGTTATTTTGAATTCTATTATATGCAATTTTTATTTTATTTTGTATTTTGTGTGAATATTATATTTTTGAATATAAGTAATGAAATGCTTTGCCCTCTCTAAGATATCTGATCATTTATCACTTAATTTGAAGTGTTTGAAAATTGAATTTTCGTTAATGGGTTCATTTTGATAATTGCATTTTTTTTAAGTAATTGTTTTTTTAAATTTCTAATTTTAATCAATTGACTTAATGTTGGAGCAGTATTTATGTGATCAAGAAATAGTGATTTTTTAATTGCTTGAAGTATGGTTATAGATTTATGTAATTTGTGCCTTTGAAGATGAGTTAAAAATTTGGGTTTTGATTTTGTTTTAAAAAAAAAAAAACTGAATTGTTAGTATCTTAAACTTAGTTTTGGTTAGATTTGTAAAGTTGCGCGGGAACAGTGATAGTTAGCTTAGAGATTCATTGATTTTTTTTTGGGGGGGGGAAGTTAGTTTTCAGCTGGAGTGAAGTTTCTGTCTTGTTTTTATGAGTAACTGAATTTCTGCCTATTTTGTGAAGAGTTATTTTTGTCTGAGAAAAGTGTAAACAGTAGAAGTTTGGGATTTTACAAGTATTTGGAATTGCGAATTTATGAGAATTTTGGAGAATTTTGGTGACAAGGTAGAATTTGTTGTGGTGTAATTTAGGAAATGAGGATAATTACTCTTCTGCAATTTTTGTACAGGCGTTCAAGTTGTTTATGTGCTATTCTGGTGTGAAAATTATTCAGTGAATAGTTTAACTGGGTTTTGAACCATGAACTTAATTGTTATCTGATTAGGGAATTTGATTTTCATTACTTTTCTAGCATTTGTTACTGGATTTTAGTTCTTGATTGAATTTTTTGCAGATTTAAGGTTAATTCTAATTCGTATTTGAGTTTTGTGCTGAATAAGATCGTTGGTGTGAATTGAGAATGAATACTTATATGGGAGACTTCAGGTTGCTGGAGCAGACTTCAGGTTGCTGGAGCAGTTTTGTGAATTTGGTATTTTGAATTTTTATTTTGGTATATATTATGCATTTTCAGTTATTGCCAGCGTTTTGTACTCACAAGACTTGTTGCTTGTAAGCGTGGGTAGAGACACTGCCAGGTTTCGGTGTGGATTTTTCCTTGGAGCTTAGTGTACAGATTTGTGGAGTTTTGGGATTTGAGTTCGAGTTTATTTTGGGATTTGAGTTTATTTTGGGATTTGAGTTTTAAAACACTTCCTCCTTGTTTGAGATTTTCACGTTTATTCCTTGCAGGTTTTTGGTAGTCTCTTTGGTATTTATTTGTGTTTATGCTAAAGACTGCATCTCACAATTGCAGTGCATGCACTTTTGTTTCTGAACAGACTGCTGTCTCGTTTTCTAAATTGGGTTTTGTATGTTTCATTTTTGCTTTGGGCGTTTTTGTATAGATGTTGCTCAAGACTGCATTTTCTCAAAGCAGTGCACATTCCCTAAACAGCTCTTTTGCGATTTTTGTTTCATACTGACTAAATTTTTTTTTGTGGGTAATTTTTGAACACTTTTGTTATTTTGAGATTTTCTATATGTGTTCTTTAACTTGCTTCGGTTCATTCTTGGCGTGTTCCTGTGACAATTTGTTTAGATTTTTTTCTGTAAATGGGTTATTTATGAGTTTTGAGTACATTTGAAGTATCTAGAATTTTTTTCTTTTGTTCTTGGAAGAAATATATAAAGTTTTTTTTTCGATTTCTTTAATTGGTTTTCTTTGTAGAGTGGTATGCACACGTTTGAGAGTTCTCTTGGTTTCGGTTCTTAGTTCTTCTTTAGGAAGTTTTTCGGCTGGTCCGAATTTTCTTTCTTGGGTTGGAATCAAGTTGCAATTAATTTTTTTTTTTGGTTTTCCTGGCTAGGGGACGCTTTAGTTTTGGATTACTTGTGATTAAGCTACTGAGTTCCGTTTCTGGAGTTTTTCGCTACGTGTTGGTACTTCTATTTCAGTTTAGAGCTTAATTTCTTATAAGCGTTTCTGGTTCATGCTGGAGTTGGTTAATTAGAAATAAAAGCATGTAATTTTTTTTTATTCAATAGTGGTTTAATTTGGTTCTGGTTTGTGAGCATTTTGTTTACCAAGTTAATAAATAAGGGTATTTATGACACTTCACTCCTGCTGTTTGTTTTGAGTTCGGTTCATTTGAGTTGTAACTAGATTTTTGCTTTAATTTGCTTAACTGATTGCTTGTGTGTAAACTTAAATTTTTTTTATCACTGATCTCCGTGACAACTAGTTAAGTTAAATATTTGTTTGGCACTTAACTTGCAAATGTTTTTGGAAATGCTGTTTTTCTGCAAAAATTTTTGTTGCACAAAAATTTTTTCCCGGTTCGTGGGGGGAATGTTGTGTCGCGAATTCTGTGCTTTTAATTTAAGTGTTTTTAATGATTTAAGTAATCAATTATTTAAGTATTTTATTTGTATTTGTATTTGGTTTTTTTAAGTTCGAAATTGTGAAGAGCGTAATGAATATATATATTTGGAAAGTGTGTACTTAAAATCATTAAGCAATTATTTTTTCCTTCAACGGTCAATTTTAACGCAGAGAGGGGAGCGTCTTCTAACGGAAGTAACATCTGTGGGAAATGCCTTTTAAGATGACAGTTGCAACATTGAGTAATATATCGTGGTTCTCTTGTCTTTGTTACCAAGCTGAAAGTGAAGACTGTTGTCGGGCGTCCCGCTGTGATGTCGCCTGGTTTATGGCCTCGGTGGAAGTTGTAAATTGAATCTTTGAAAGGGCAGTTTTTGTTGTTTCTTATATTTTTCGCTTGTTAGCAGGGGGGGTCGAATGTTTAGTTTCCAGTTTTTCGCAGGTGCTACTGTAGACAATGACTTAATTCTGATTCGTTTGGGGGTTTGAACTTGTCCTATTAAATTATATTGAAAAGTCTCGGATTGGCAAGAATTTAATTTTATGTGTAACTTTGGACCTATAATTGTAGGTGGGAGGAGAAACCGAGTTTTCCTCGGTTGTTGCGCGAGTTTTGAAGTCAGTTTTTACCAGAGTCTTCGAGTTTTTGGAGTTGAATATTTAGCAGAGAGGGCCTTTGGCCTGCGGCCAGGCCTACCCGGGCTTGGGTGGCTGGCGCTAGCGTTCTGCGGACGAACTCGGCTTTTAGCTGAGGAGATTTGCGATGCTGCACTTGTACCCCGACGGGTGGCTCACGTTTGCGATGCGGCATGATGTGATTAATAGAGAATTTTCTTCTAATTTGCGAGAAGTAGAACTCAGAGCGAACTCTTCCGAGTTTGAAGCGGGTTTTCCCGTAAAACGGAAGTGTAAGGGCTCGTACCTAAATGAAGCTCTCTGTTCGTGAGAAGGAAAAGTATCATCGTTCTGTACCCGGAGGTTCTCCTTCAACTTTAATGTTTTAGAATTTTGATTGCCGAGTTTTCATCTTTGAAGTTCTACAAGAGGTCATTTTTCGTGGGCTTTTTGAATTTGATTACCTAAGATCCAGTTCAAGGCGGAATTCATCTGCAGCGGTTTCTCCTTCAACTTTAATGTTTTAGAATATTGATTGCCGGTTTTTTTTTTCATCTTTGAAGTTCTACAAGAGGTCATTTTTCGTGGACTTTATTGTAGCTCATTACCAAGATCCAGTTCAACGGCGGAATTCCTCTGCAGCCTATAGCTTCTTATCATGATGATCCCGAAAGTCAACTGTGAGTTTTTTCATAAGATTATATTTTTTTTTGTAATTTAATTTAAACTGTTCTTGCTTAATCTGGGGAGAAAGAGGAAAATTTAATTGAAAAATAAGAAAAAATAAAGGGGGAAAGTTATTGTCAAAAATAAGAAGTTTATGTAAATTGTAATTTCTATAGAAGTTGTTTTAAATGATTAATTTAATGTATTTCAGTATTTCTAAGTAACCGTTATTGTGTTAAAAAAAAAAAAAATTGTTATCTTGATAAATGACTCTTGGAGAAATTTAATGTGGAATATTAATTGCATTTGTATGTAAGGGTAGTCTGGCCAGGTCTCCCATAAACTTATCCTAGATAATTAATAAATGAGTTTGATTATATGTTATTACTTGCATTTGTTTTTTTGTGTGTATGTAGTTGGTCTGTTCAGTCACTCCATTTGTTTGAGCCGGGAGGCTTTTAAGAAACATGGAGATTATTTTTGCTTGGGGTTATTGAAAAATGTTCATGCATTTTAGGGTTCTCACAACGCGCCCTGTTTTAGCAAATGTGTACTAACCACTTATTAATGATACTTTGAATGTGTTTTAAGATAGAATTTGAAATGACTTTTAGGTGCCAGGACAGTTAAATCTAGTGCTTGATTTTTAGTAGCGGAACTGATTGATTGGTGTCTGAATATTTCTTCTCTGGTGCTTATGAGGTTTTTGCTATGAAATGAATATGAATTATTCTTGAGTTTATTTTAAAATGAGTGAATTATAGAAATGCTTGGTTGAGATTTAGTATTTAGTTTTACCGAGTTCCAGAGAAGATTTATTCCAGCTTCCTTTTCAGGTTAAGTTTATTAAGAAGAATTTGCTTTGTCTTGCTATGTGTGAATTAACTGCTTTAAGAAAAGTTATACTTAATATT
Source organism: Stegodyphus mimosarum (assembly GCA_000611955.2). Taxonomy (NCBI): domain Eukaryota; kingdom Metazoa; phylum Arthropoda; class Arachnida; order Araneae; family Eresidae; genus Stegodyphus; species Stegodyphus mimosarum. Next base: position 373,417 of record KK114118.1, on the reverse strand, counting down.
ATTATGAGTCTAGTCCAAACAACCAGTTCCTTCCTCCCTTTCCAACTAATTCATTTTTGTAAGTTTATTTTAAGTTTAGTTTGTCCGGCACCTAGAGAGAAGTTGAGTATGAGTTTTAAATTTAAAAAAGTTAAAAGAAAAAAAAAACCCTTAAGGCTTAAAAGGTTTTTTCTCTCCTTAACATTACTAAGCACTAAATTTTTATTTTTATGATTGTTTCTAATAAAATAACTAAAATATTTTATGATCGTATTTATCATTCTGATCAAAAGTTAATTAATGTTGTTTGTAGATTAATAATTTTTATTATTTAAATTAATTATTTTATAGTAACTTTTCACTTACGGCAATTAATTAATTATTGATAAATGTATTTTTTACTTAAAACATTTTCAAGTTTTAAGTGACGAAAACTTAGTTTTCTGCGCTGATCGCGATAATCTTACCCTCCACTAGGACACGGATATATAGTTAGGGTCATTTTTACGAAATACAATAAATTGCCATCTAGAGGTGAATAAAAGAAATAACCTGTAGGGCTAACGTACCATCGGGCAAGTGGCGTTAGGCAAATGAGCTGTCGAGCAAACATACTCGTCGGACACACGTATCTTGAGCTAATTGAGTTCTTGGACAACTGAGTGTCGAGCAAACGACCTGATAGGCGAACGATTTTTCTATTCCAATACATCGGAACTTGCAAACTAAAAATTTAATACCTTGAAAGTGATTTCAAAACCGTACTTCGCTGGTGATATCCAGTACGCCAAAATCGCAGATTCCTTCAATATGTATCTCTATGTATTCAAATGCGGGAGTCTATGCAAGTTTCGCAGGTTCATTATCACAAAACATTTGAGAAATCTTTAATTTTGATCATTTCGCTTTACAGCGTGACGAGTTTTGATTAATAATGAGTTGCAAAGAAATGGTACTAAATAATTAAACTTTTTATGCATTTTTCAGTCAATTTCAATTATTTTCAATCAAGGCTTAAAGACTGCATTCAAAAGACATCTAATAATTGTTGTAACCGTAGGGCTGCTAAGCAAAGTAGTATTCGAAAAGGGGGAGGAGAGCCAGAAAATGTCGGGAAACAATATTTTAGAGCAATTCCATAACGTATAATATGTTGAATGCAATTTTAAAAAATTCAACATTATAAAGAATATTTGTATAGTGTTCCTATGTGTAAGGTACTTAAGATTTTCTTCTGCTTCTGGTCATTAAACTGCTTTGGGCATTTACGTGTTCTCGTAAAACAAAACTATGTTTAGATATTTTTAAGACACTTAATTACAGTGTGAAAACAATAACGATAATTAGAATGAATCCGCGTTTAAAAGAAGTTATCTCTAATTTTGTCCTTTTAAAATATTACTGAATACTAGCAATCGTATTATCCATAAAAATTCCTTGCTATCAGCTTCTTTTATCGTTTTGATATGTAAGATAAACAAAGCACTAATCATATCTTTAGAAAGCTTTCCATCGCCAGGTAGGCCAAGATGTTTCATTGTTTTTAAGAACAAAGTAAAATAGTAATAGAAATGCTTACTTTACACCTGTGACATTTCAGTTGAGTTTAACTAGCAGTTAAAAATTTGCTTTACATCTTTCTGTTATGCCTCATTTCGTTATGCAAATTTGTTTGGAAAGCGGCGTAATTTAAAATGATAGGAAGAATCGTAAACGGTCACTGTAAAGCTTAAGATTTTTTTTTCTACCGACTAAGTACCTGTATCTCAAACGTTACCTTAGAACTCTGTTGCGTGTTGTCGCCTAAAGCCTAAACTGACTCTGAAAGCACAAATCACAAGAAAGTGAAATTTTGATATAACTTTATTTTACCTCACTGCTTGTGGGTTTCAAATCAAAATGGTAAAAAATAACATTTTCTTTGACATTTCAGCAAATAACTAGACCTACAGTTCAACTAGATACCAATGTTTCTGCTTAAAGTTCCAACTCACTTGAGTCGGCAACTTATTGTAAATAAAAAGATATATATGTAGTAAAATAAAAAAATACGTCACATACACGTAGTTTTTGATTGTATAAACGTAAGGGGAAAGGAATTTCCGAATGTTTCCGAATGGCATGCTTTATATATTTAAACAAGAAACAACTTAGTTAAATAGAGTGAGTATCTATAAAAATATAATATAAAGCCGTTTAAATACTCTACAGAACATTATTAACAACGCGTTAATATTTCGGTAATTTCATGGATTTAGGTTTAGTAGCAAAAAACCCTCCAACCCTGGACAGACCTTTGCGAAAGAGATGGCCGGCCTCAGCGATAAGGGCGCGGGCACGTTGGCGCTTCCCAGAGTGAAAGGGTTAAGAGTGAAACTTTTTAAGATACGATGGGTACCTTACATAGAAGAAAATTAACAAGCCGCATAGCTTTAGCAAATAAATTTCTTTCTCTTTTTTTTAAACTTTATGGTTTCTAAAACCGAATTAAGAGCAGAACTTCACTGGAATTAAATATTATATCAATTAACCACATACATTTATCAATAGCGAACTCCCGATTAACCGAAGGCGGATCAATCGGTCCTTGTCTAAAAAAAGATGTTAAGTTTATTCACTGCAGAATGTTGAAAAAATTCCTGCCACAAACCAAAAAATAAAAAGTATCTAATTGACATTTCTACACGAATTTAAACTCAAGTTACTGTAATGTTTTTCTGTATATGCTGTCCTTTAACGTTATTTATAACTTAGTTTCTCCATTTCAGGTGATGTTTATTCTTCCGTTATTGACAGTGCATTATCTTTATTTTAAATAATATTTCAATCTGTTTATCTGAATGAATTTATTCTACAGATTAACTGCTTGAAAATGCAGATAAATTATTAGCACAAATGGCGTTAGCCAAGAAAGGTCTCGAAACGGTTTTTGCATTGAATCGTTATAAATGTCTGAATCACTTTCTAAATTGTTGCCCCCCCAAATATTACAGCCCTGTATTACATGAAAAGAAATGAAATAATAAAGAATCTGCATGAATATACGTGTGTTTCTTCCTTTGTGAAAAAACAACGGTATCTAGAACCATGAAATTTTGAATAACGTAGCCTCCACCCGAATATGAGCAACTGGAAGCTCGAATTTGGAGTTTGTTTTACTGTCTATTTCATGTTTTGTAAGACTTTAACGAAGTTTTGATGAAAAACGCAACGATTTCAAAGCGAGCAATGACAACACTGTATAGAATAAAACAGTTTTTATCTTTAGTACGCCAGACTGTCTATTAGAAAATCTAAAGATATGCTATTTTTAAATATTTCCAGCTCAACGTATCCTTAGCCGACATGTTCTCGAAAGCTGTATGTGTCTGCAAATAAAAAAAATGCCCTTGTGGGCGTAATATCAAATCGGAAAAATCTTCCAGACTTTTTAATAACATTTTTATGTTGATTCTAATATACATTATTCATCTTACTCTCCATATTAACTTTCCTAGAATTACTGCGATTTTAGAAACATGAACCTAGTATTAATAGCGAAAATCAACCCTGGTACTATCTGTGTTAACCCGGAATTCACTGTACATGCATAAATGTGCACATAAAAATTTTTTTGAATAAATAAATATTCAGTCATTTTGTTGTAACATATTCTTCCTAGAATTTAAAAATAGTTATGTAAAGATCGCAAAACTTAAATAACATCGTTACAAAGATTTATTTTTCAACTTAGCGACACACTTATCTTATATGCCTTGGAAAACAGATAACACGGTCTTTTCTAATGCTTAGTACTTAGGTTTTACTAACCATTCTTTTGCCAGCTGCTCAAAACCATTTTGTATTCCATTTTCCATTTTCAGTGTTGCCATTAGCGCAGGAAAAAGACTGCCGCCTGAAAAAAACACCGACAAAAAATTTTAAAAAATACCGCATTCTTTTGATCCCTCCCTCAGCATTGAAATAGAACCTCGCTTTCAACACGAAACGATCTTTTGTTTCAAAAAATTCGATTGGGGGAGGGAGACAAAAGAAAACTGATTCTTGAGGATGTCCTTTTTGATGTAGGTGTTCTCCTGCGCTTGTTCTTTATTTCCTTATCCTTTAGCGACGTTTAAAACACATTAACAAAAAGACTTCCGATTTATCAATAGCAAGAAAGGAACAATGAAAGTCTCAAAAGAGAAATGAGGATAAAAAAAAGTAACTTGAGGAGGTTGGTTACAGCAAGTGCAATAAAAGTCTAGGTAATTGAGTTATTGATTGGTATGTTATTCATCATATTTTTAGTAGTAACTAGTCTTGAAGAAATACAGAAGTATACGTTCGCAACAAACTTACAATTTGAAGACTCCGAGTACGTGAAAAACAAGCCATTTATCTTACGTTTAGTTTAATCATTACCAGATGGCGCTGCGGCACGTATGTCAAGAAAATGAAATGAAGCAAAAGTTGACGGTAGAAACATGTGAATAAAGGAAAGATTATAAAGAGGGGGATTATTAACGAATCAAAGTAGAGAACGCACATCTACGTGAGCTGCGAAATTCTGAATCCTAATGCTATCATTATTTTGTTAAGCATATACATAATTGATTAAATTTTATTACCATTTAATAGCAGAACTGATTACTTGCTTAAAACATTATTAACGTTAAAGTACAAACTCGAACAGAGAAATTGTTAGAATTTTTGTTTCTGTTATTAAGATAAGCACACCGGTGAAACGTTTAAGACCTCCTTTAGACCGAGAAACAGTGTTATGTGGCATTTTCAGAGTTCAGAAAAGTTAAATATTTAAATATAGGTAGAAAATATTATTCTCCTACACATGTAGAATCAGAAAGCAGCTTTTGAAATTTCAGCCATGCAACTTTTACGTTTTGTCTACGAAAGGGGCAAAACTACAACAACACGACGTTACCAGTATGTGGTAAGTCCTTTTCAATGCACTCCTGTATAGTACCACAGCACTACATTTATTCAAGGATGTACTGAACCGAAGATTCTCTCAAATTTTTATCGTTGTATGTGTGAGATTATTTATATCGTTATGAAAAGCCAGAGGATCTGCTTTTTATGTTTATTTTTGCACCTGTCTGCAGATATCATATTGTACTGCTCATATAAATTGCATGTAGGGCAAATTATGGTTTTACATATGCCATAGCGCATACAGTCAAATTGTCCATTAGCGGACAATCACACTCAGGGTGTACTAGTCTTATATTTCAAGAGTCCGAGTTCTCTGGTAATTAAAAATTTCCTCTAATGTGGAGTGTCCGTTGACGGAAGTTTAGCTGTTGAAAAGTTCGATTATTTCCGTATGAAACAATAACGAAGAAAGGAAGTAACTATGAGGCTTAGTCGCATAATCTTGTCCTTTCTTCACTATGTTGCTCTGCGCGAAACATATATTAATTGCGAAAAGTTCTTGTACAGGTTAATACAATTTAAACTTTCTTTTGAGACCGCCATGGTTGCAAAATAGGTTATGTTTAGTATGTAACTTAGTCACTGAGTAATAAACATCGGCTATATCAAAATTCTAGTGGTAGTAATCTCAAATAACCATTGTGTAAAGACGATTAGAAATGCGAAAACATGCACAAAACTAGAAATTCGTAGCAGAAACATGTATCTAGACAAGAGCCGGGGGGGCAGTAATTGGTTTTCACTGATTTATAAAACTAATATTGCATACAGTTAAGTTATATTACTAGGAAAGCTATGGGAGGAAAACTACCAGCAAGAATTAATCGTTAAATGAAGTAGAAATTTATCGAAGCGATATACTCGAGAATAAAAGAAATGATCTATTTAAAAAGTTGAAAAATGTATTATTTGCAAAACTAAAACTAAAAAAAAATAACATAAGTACAGTGGCAAACAGCAAGAAATAGGGGGAGGGTACGCCAAAACCAAAGAAGAAATTTAGATCTTTCGCTGCGTTATCATCATGGCGTTGGTGCAATGAAAGAAGTAAATAAAACTACCTGTTTCTGAACCGATAAAAGCACAAATTAAAGTTTAAAATTTTAAATACTCTTAGAAAAACAATAAAAATAATCTATGTCTTTATCAGTCCGACCGTTACAGTTCGTAAAAGCAGTGAGAAAAATTGCAAAATTATAGCATCAAAAACATTAAAAAATTATTTGAGTAGATCAACTCCACAAACAAAGCTTGCAAAATTAATATTTCAGTTCTTGGAAACAAAACCAAATGCAAGATTTGAATTGAATATTTAAAAAAGCAAAACTATGCGTAAATTTTGAAAGCATGTAGGGCGGGTAAAAATAGCAAAAATCGCAAGCAAATAAAAAAGTTAAAAAATCTAATAAAATTTTAGAATTCTAGTGGACAGAGTCCAAAAACATGCAAAATAGAATATAATAGGAATTGTAAATTTTATTTTGCTTTATTTGCATTATTATCACCACTTGCTGCTGCTGTTAACGCGCAAATGGATCTGGCTTTTAACTGCGCTTTGCTTTGTATTTATTCACACGCACGCACACACGCACACGCGCACACGCGCACACACACACACACACACAATTAACTCCCTTTCATTTCGACATTTATGCTTGATCCTTAAATTTATCATTTATTCCTCAGTTAGCTTATCTCCCAGTCATTTATTTCTCAGTTATCTTATCTCCCAGTCCCGCACTGTGATTTATAGCACTAGAATTTACGAAAAATACTTGATCAGATGGAAAAGGATCAAAGTCTTTATTTTAAAAACAACACTTCGTGCAATAAAAACGGAACTATTGCATGAAACAATTAGTAAATATATCAACGTTTATTCATCTTAGAATCCTAGTAATTTGTCATTACTTTTGTTAAATTATATATGCAGTTATTTTCACTTTGGTTATTACTGTTACTAGATTTCTCACTTTCCTCATTACACAAAATCGTCTTCATTTCCATCTAGCGCATTCCTGATTCCACACTTTTCAAAGGACTTTATGACAGTCTCACTTTTAACTTTTCGCCAGGATCTTTCCATCCACTCACAAACACTAGAAATTGATGACCATTCCATACTTCCCATCGATGTGACGTCATGAATTGGCTACTCTATCCACTTCATTGACCGAAACATCCCGATGTCGCAACTCAGACGTCAGTCCACTAGGAATCACAGCAAGATGCGTCTTCAGCTCAGTAATAGGAATTTTTGCTGACTGCATTATATAGGTTTTAAACTCATCGTATACTAATAGAAACGCTTTCTTGAGAAGTTCACCTGTTAGCTTATACCATAGGTTCTGTGACCACAGCTTCATTCCCTCACCATCCATCCATTGCAGCTTACATTTAAGCTGCGTTTACGCGTAAAGCTTAATAAAGGAGTGGCTTTCAAACTGTCGGCACAACAAACAATTGCAGCAATACAGCGCCTCTTCTCTTTACCATTACGGGCTCATAGTTACATTATTATTGCTCATAGTTTTATAGTCATAGTGTCTTTAACATCCATCGTTCTATTTGATGGTACGTCAAATGTCAAGGGTACCTTATCCATTTTCCCCACTTGTTCTATCTCAAAACAAATTTTTTTCCTGAGGTTTGTGACAGATTTGTGGAATAAACTAGCTTTCGTATTCAAGTGACAGCTTGTAATATTTCAGTTCTGGTACGCATGCGCAAACCATTTCTCTTGGAGAATCTCTCCCAAAGTGACGTCGTCCCAGAAAAATCGGCTATAGATATTTATTGCTAGATTTTTTTGTTCAGTTAAAATAATTTTTGTGGAAGCAGTAATCTTGTTCTTCCTGTGATTTATTATACAGTTCTTAACATGTTCTTCAAGATCTAGCCATTTAGCAGTACATGAACGTAAAGTTCTTTTACTCCTATCTGCATTACCAACAAGCCTTAAATGGAATTCTAACTCTCATAGCAGTCAGCCTCCGTTAACCATCGTTCAGTGCAATATTCCAAAGATATTAGTGTATTTTTATTTCGGCTTTTTATCAGGTTAAAAGCATCTTGAACAAGTGAATATAGCTTATAAATATTCCTCTCCCTGATGGGTTAGCTTTTTAAGAAAGATGAGTTTCTTCCTCAATAACTGATACATTTCAACCTATTTTATTCTTCCCAGGGAAATTAAGTAATTCATTCTATATCTAGCATTAATATTGGTTTAAATAATTGCTAACAAAATGTAGCAGCGATATTTTCTGTTGATATTACAATTCTGTTATGTAACTGAATCTCTCTTATATAAAGTACTAGTGCACTCTGGATAGAATTATGAATTTTCTTAAAACATTTAGTAGAACCTAAACCGGACATCGGCTAAGCGATGTAAGCCTTGTAAGCCTTGAGCGAATGTTTTCAGGCCTTGAGACATATATTAATAAAATACTGAAATTATTAAACTCATAAATTACAACTAACTGTAGCGAAAGTAAATTTTTAGCATTTTAAACTATCAGTTAGCTAGTTTTCCTGCTTTACTTAATTTCATAATGTCTTGTGTATTTATTTCATGTATTACTGCATTTAGCCATTAAGTTGTATAATTTTAAGTAATTTTTATTTTTCAAAGGACGATCAAAATCTAAACGTCGGTTGAATTAGTACCTTTGAAAGACTCTTTGTTTCATTTAAAGTCATGCCTTAAATTTCTAAAGAAAAGATGCTTCGTCATCACACAAAACTTTGTAAGGAGACCGGAAATAAGAATAAATACGCCAGCTTTAAGTAAACAACTTTAAACTTAAATGTAATGTGTGCAATATAAGCTTCGAAGCAGAACACTTGCCTTTGCGTAGCAATAAATACATAATAATAATGCCTAAAATGTAATTATAAATTGCGCTAAATTTAATGCTGAAAACCAAACATTTCCGCCTGACGCGATAAGAGCACTGCATGCACATAAGGCCAAAATTGGTCTCTCTTTAACACTGCGAGAAGACAGGAGGCAAAAGATTTTCCTCTGTGACTTTGTAAAATGAATTATTTCATTAATGATGTTTGTATTTAGACAGCATGCATTATGATGCTTGTATTTAGACAGCGGAGCATGATGATGCTTGTATTTAGACTACGTATTATCATGTCGCATCATACCGTACGCATTATGATATGACATGTAAACACATACGTATGTAGCAGATTTCAGCCTGAAAATAATATGTTTCCATTCATTACCGTTCAATAACATAAAATATAGCCACTATGAATTTTCGAGCAGTTTCATTGAACTTATCAAACACCACAAGGAATTATATTAGCCAGAACACAGTAGATGGCAAATTCGGAGCGGTTCTATAACGACCGACTATTATGTGCGTTTATCACTGTGGAACATTATAAAAATATTGTCTACTCCAAAATTCGGATAAAAAAAAACTTACCTGCCCAGTTATGCAACTCGGAAAGAAGACATTGCTTTGGCTTTTATCTGAATAAGGCTTATCTTACACGGTACACAGATAGAAATAATTTGGAAAGATGTCGTTTTGCATTTCTCCAAGAAGCCGCAGGAAATACCACGGAGACATTAAATACGCAAAAGATGCAATGAGGGTTGTTATGTCTTTAAAAATAAATATTATTAGGTACTGGTAATTACAGCATGAAGTTGTACATTCTTTCATTGACGCTTCTTATACTTCCGCGTCGAATGATTGACATGGTAGTTAGCAGAGCAAAATTCTAGGTCTCTAGGTCTAGGAGTTCTAGGTCTGGATTCGAACTTTGCTTAAGGCAAGAACATTTGTGTAATAATTTTAGTTCTCCTTTTACGTGAAGTATCGATCAAAAGTCTGTTACGTATTAGCTAACACTCTTGGTGCTACGGCAGCGAAATATTGGATTGCATACGGTGGGAGAATACTGAGCTCTAAAACTTTGTTTCTGAATTTACTAGGAAAAAAAGGGCAGATAGCTCTACTTAAGAGAGTCAGAAGAATTAAAATAAAAAGCTTGAAATTTAATTAAATAACTTATTAGACCCGCAGGGTTTTCCAATTTGTTTTTCTGAAGTAAAGTTTTTGGAAGTTTCAATTTAAAGATGGATTAGTGTACAAACATTTCAACAAAATATAGCATGCTCTTTCCAGTTTCTAACTCATCCCACTGCTCGCTATTTTTTTCGTTTTTTCTTCTTTCGGGAAAAAAACTTCTCAAGAACATGAAGATTTCTGAATCAATAAAAAATAAGTGAAAGGAAGAAAAATCTGTACGAAAAAGTAAAGTCTGAGATTTCTTACCAGTCAAATATCCACCGTCGTCGCATAATATGACTTTCTTTTTCTTGGGCCCAGGCCATTGCTGTGATAGCCCAAAGGCTACGACTATTTTTTCTTCTCACAGCTTGTCGATATTCGAAAAAAGATGTTAAAGATTTCATTCTCTGGTAGACGGCTTTTCTTGTGGCACTCGACAGCTATCCTCATATCGCTCCGCGTGATTTTTTTATCAATATTTATTATTCCTCTTTTTTTAATATCTTTTCACGTGTTTCTTTGGTCCATCAATCCAAGGAGGATCAAAAATAGCTTCTTGCAGATTCAGATTCTGTATTATATATTACTGGATGCCATTTTCGAAGCATTAGAATTGGTAATATCGTTATTACGAGTCATTTTTCTTCGAATTTCATACTGCTGTCAAAATATTTCCGTTCTGTGTTTACTATTTCACCTACACTCGGAATTTTGGAAAAGAAATTTCTGGTAAATTGTATTTTGCAGTTGAAATAATGATTTCTTGTTTTTTATATATTATTTCGCATGAATAATTTAGCGTAAATGATTCTTTATTTCAGTGTTGATATCACATGATTTTGAATATCACATGATTATAATTAGAGAAAAAAATAAAATGAAACTTTTGTAATCATGTTTGAAATTGTAAAAAAAATCTTCTAGATGTAACATTTTTCATGCGGTTTTATGGAATTTTGGAATTTGTAAATTTATGTAAATTTATGGAATTTGCGGTTTTATAACCACAAAGTCTGTATTTTCTCTTTTTTTTTTTGCTGTAGAAAAAATATTTAAAAGTTATCAAGAATTTGTTTTGATAACTGGGAAATAACTTGATCCTAATAAGTAACTATTAAGTAAAGTTATGTTTCAAAATTCTTTAAATCTTAATTAAGTAAAAATAAATATAAATTAATATTTCTGTCTCCAAATTCAATTTTTGATAAATAATTATTCGTTGATATTTCTGTTTCAAAATTCACAATAATTATTTTAATGCAATAATGTTATTCTATGAATATTGTAAAACATTACTGAAATCATTAGAGTTGTATTAGTATTCGTTAAATAATATTTCAGAATATTTCCTTGCACATTATGACCAGAAAGTATTAATCAAAAATTAATTTATAATAAGAAATTTGGAAACAGTAATACTTTAGATTTGTACATGAAGTCATTAACTTACTAAAATTATTTGTATATTGCATTTTACTTTTAAATATAGAAACGCTTGAAAACCGACTTGTTTTTAATTTATAAAATGACAGATTAATTGTGTAAATTTTCTGTTAAGCTGTTTCTATAGAATACGCAAAATAGAATTTTTGAATAAAATATTGAGAATTCGCTCTTTATAAAGCTATCATTTATAAATGACGTTAAAAGAAATTAAATTATATATTAAATTGATAGCAATTTTGATATGAAAATAATCTATTATAGAGTTTTATTCGTATGGTTCCCTGAAACAGCTGCTCATAATGAGGATTAGGATTATTTAGATTATGTAAATACAAGAGAGTTAAACTACCTCGCTAATAATAAAATATTATACATTATTTATTGCTCTTTTGACATATAATTTCTCAGTTTAAAATTTTTCATTTACTTATTTTGTTTCTGCTAAATACTGTGAACAAAGCTTTTTTTTTAATTTTAGAAGTATTTTTGAACAATCAAATTTAATTTCAAAATCAGGTTTAAAACATTCAGAACAGATTCTTACCACATCATCAATAAAGTGTTAAACTATTTAAGGCATTTTACGTTTCTGTTTATTTAATTCAACGAACTGCCATCGATAAGTAGATTTCAATATTCTCATTTGTGTAAGAATATATGCACACCCCGTAGTTAACATTTTTTGAATAAATTGTTTATTAAAATTAATTCGAATCTTTCATTCAGATATAGAGTTTTATGAAAAATGGGAGAAAGTTTAAATTTATGGCATTTGAATAATTTCGAAAAATGAACTTTATTTCCCAAGCTTGTTGTCCAGTTTTTTAAAAACCGATCAATGTCTCGTATCAATAAATTTACCGTCATTTTAGTTTTACAACATAGAATGCTCTTACCAGAGCTAGTATTAAATGGAAATGTAAATATATGTTCAGAAGGAATTCTTGTTATCATTAAAGGTAATATGTCAGAGAAAAAACACAGTAATGGTTTTAATTTCTGGTATCTTATTTGTCGCCCTGTTTAAAGTTTGAAAGTTCGTTAACATTTTAAACTGAACTACGTTTTAATATTTTAGCTAACTCAATTCATTGGTTAATAAAGAATGATTGTAATATTTATTAAGAAACGAGTTTAAATTTCAGTGTCTCTTATAGTAAAGTTCTCAATCCTTCAGACCAAGTATCTAATTCTTTGTTAATTGTTAGGAAAATTATGATTTTTATTTTTATTAAGATGAAACATTTTGCTATTCGATTATTTGGGTGAAGGTAAAGAGCACGTTGGCTTTATGCCTAGGAAAGGGTATATCTTCCTAAACGATTTCTTAAAGGTAACAACAGTACGGATCAAAACTTTTAATACAGGCACAGAGGAAAAGCACAAAAACTTCAATGCATTCAGCTGGAACCTGAATTTGTATTGAACTGCAAGTGTTCCGTTAAGTTACCATTAGACCGCTAGTGAGTACAGAATTGGTATTAAATAAAATATATATAGTTTTATATGTTCAGTTTCTTGAAACCAACAGCATCAAATTCATAATGAAATACCGTATAAATTACTCTAAAATCGACTAATATGAAAAAAAAAGAAACCGCTGAAATTTATTCCCATAAAATATTCCAAAATAAAGTTGAATAAATATCCTCAATTGAAAGAAACGGTTTCTCGTTTACATTAAAATAAGACTCGTTTATTTAATAATCTACGAAAGCAACAAAACTAACTAGTTACCAGAGAGGAGTATTAAAAATGTGTGTGAACTTTATCAGGAAAGTTTCCTTTTTTGTTTTTTTCTTTTAGATCATGTTGCATGAAGTGCCCAGTCGTGTTGACACAGCTCTGAAATTTATTCTTTAACCTTATTTCTTTTCCTGACAGCATTATCTTCATCTTGAATTCGGGCGGAAGATTTTTCCAAGCGAATATTTTCTCAGCTGCTAAATAGAAAGCTTCTAAGTTCGCGTTAAAGCTTTTGCCATATTAATCTACTATGAAATAAATAAATAAGAAGCTTAGTCTCAGACGAGGAGACCGAAGACAGAGATAGGTTATTGATTCAAAAAGGAGTGGCAGCTTCTGTTGTTAGTGGGAAATTAATAGCATAAAGAGAGGGCGCTGCGGTATCCTGTTTTCTTTTGCTTCTTTGCACAGATACGGAGTATTATCTTTTGGATGAGTAAAACAAGAGCTGTTTCGGATTTCTTCATATGATATGTAGTATATTTTTCTTTCTTTTAGTTTAAAACGAAATAAATAGATACTGTTTCGGATAAACAAATGCACGATTGCGTTACTAATTTATTGTATTTTAAGTGACAATTGCAACGAATTATTATCTTTCTCTTATGAATTATTATATGTTATACGTTAATGTTTTGTTTCTTCACATATTTGCTGGAACGTAGCCGTAGCAGAAATCAATTTAAATAATATATTTTGTCTTGAAGATACGATCAGATGGGAAACATTTCTACAACAGGAATATTTTCTGCCATAAAGTTTTTGAGTTTTAAATTTAAGGTTTAACATTTAATATTATTTTAAAGTAAAATTCCTACTACATTTATCTCAATCATAGAAATTTAAAATAGGCATTTAAGATATTATTTTTTCAATAATTACTTTTTTACGTTCAACATTTCATCTATGCGTTTACTTAATGAAAACATTAGTACAGTAGTATCTCAGTTAACGCTGAGATATGCTCCTAGAAACTAAAAGCTGAAGGAAGCAAGGTTTAACAGATTCCTTTAAAAAACTAGTAAAACAGAGACAGGAGAACACGTATTCAGGAATAAAAAGATTGATATTACTACATGTTAACTTGTTAGTATGTAGTAGATATGTTTCATTTTTTTTGTAGTTGTATAAGTTATTTCTTCCGCCTTCTTCGCATGCCTTCGTGGTGCAGTGGTCAGCACGCTCGACGTGTAACCGAGAGGTCCGTGGTTCGATTCCTGGCGAAGGCGTTGCTCATTTTTCATTCCTTCGCTTTACAAATAAATACGTAATGTCTCTACAGTTGAAGATCCTTTTAGAGTCCATGAATTTTTAAATATAAAGTTATCTAGTGTCACCTGTGTTTCTCTGTTCCTTTCATAATGCAGTTTTTGCTGTCAGAATACATGCACAATATCTATTTATGCATGATATCTATTTGTTTTGAAGTTCTGATAGTTTAGTTCGCATGAGTAAACTGATGCAAACTAAAACCCGTCATCAAAACTTCACAGCTGAATAATGTTCATTCATTCATTCGAGCAACTCATTTGAAAACCGAAACCCCTGAATTACTATTTAACGACGATACAAGTCCATCGGTGGTACCAACAGAGAAATATTATGAATGTTTTGATGGTTCAGATTTGACCGTGTTATAGCAAATCGTTATAAATTTGAAACATTTTTACCATCCGAAAAGACATATCTTATTGAATATGCATTAATTTAGAACAACGCAAATCTGAGCTTCACTGAACTTTCTGCGGCAGAAACGTAAGTTAGGACAAGTGCGTCACTCTTGGCAAGCGATAGAGGTTTTCTAGAACGTGGTAAACAGATATTTCATTTCGAATTTGTGAAATTGCAAATTTTCAATTCTATAATAGCTAAGAGAAGCGATGATTGTTAAAGATAATAATTATTAAGAAGTTTTATTAAACTCAGTGACTTTACATCTTTGCTATGTCCTCCAATTCTTAATGTACCACTAGTGGGCAATAATAGTTTTTACCAGAATATTCTTACATAGTTTCTATTAATCTGTATAGCTTCGGGTTTTTAAAATTAACATTATGAAATAGTATCATTGCTCTCTTAGCCAATATATTTCACAGTTTTGTATACAAATTTTTTCCTTTTTTGTGTTATGGTGAGAACTTTCAGCTACATAAGCAGCAGAAATGTTGATGAAACAAAATGTAACCATTAGTAAATATTCATGAAATTTATGGAATAAGGAGCGTTGAGCGCTAGTTTATTTTCTTATTTAAAACCTAATTTAAAATGTACTTAATTTTTAAGAATACTTTGACATTTAAACCCTCATTTTCTAGATTTCTTCACAGTATACATCATCATATGTGTTTATGTTAATCCCTCAGACAAGGTGCCAGAGAGCTTTCCTTTCTGATAATTTCAATATCAAATAGAGTGCTGGCCATCCAAAATACTACGTTATGTAGAACAATACATATCAAAACCATATTTATTGAACAAATAATGAAAGATACGTCAGTGTACTGATTAAAACTACAGCACCGTTCTATTTGCAGAATACGGAGGATTTAGTATTTCATTTAGCCACCATCGTCTAACTGCTGAGACATGTCTCTTTATCGAAAGAAAGATTCTTTAGATGTGTATTTGAGGTGTCTCGTTCTTTTCTGATTCCCCACGTCGCCTGGCGTAGCCTATACTGGACACTTTGTCAGGCATCGACCAAGCCTGTTTGCTGGACGGCATATCGGAGGAATAGATGGGTCAATAAAGCAGTTGGGCCTAGTCGGCAATGAAGCGTTGTTGAATGTTACGTTCAGTGTGTGGTCGCGCACTGCCGTGTTTAAATTTGACCCCAGGCAAGCCTTGAATTTAAGCCAGGGCAATAAAGTCAAAAACTTCAGATATACAGCGCTGGCCGCTGAGTTCGCGGCAGTCCGTATTAGTAATGGCACCGCATACACAACTCCACGTGACGAACGAACACTCCGAGGTATGATGTAAAGTTCACAATATCTGTGTCGTCAGAGTCGTATAAGACTGTCTTGGTGATGTAGAAAGAACTGAAATTTCTCTGAAAATACAATGTTGGACTTTTCGGCTGGAACGAGAATTGTATTCTCTTGTCTTGCCATTTATTTCAACGAGCCACTGAAGCCGCATACGCCAATGGTGTAGACGCGACGGTATTTTTAACAATGCGCGCATTACAAGAGCTATCGGCTCTGGAGACAAGGTCGAATATTAATGCGCTGTCACAGTTCGTAGTGCAGCATAAAATAACTGAGTTAGGATTCTTAGTGTTGCTGTGCGATCGGCCGCTAATATGCACCCAACATATGCTAATATGCACTCGTTCAGTGATATGAGAGGATGGTGCAATTGTTCTTTGTAGTCTTTCCGTCTCACCTGCATCAATCGAAACCATATTCACTTTGGCTTGATTTCGTTAATATGAACACTGATTTCTCGGAAGAAGAATCCACAATGTTTTCTGGCCACAGTTCTTCCTCTGTTCAGCTCAGAATGTTACTCAAATGATTACTATTTTTTCCCTAGATGGCACACAAAAGTTTTCCATGCAAATGAACAGTGGAAAAATACTAAATGGCAGTTTATAAAACAATCTATTCTTCTTAAAAAATTCCTAAAATTTACGATAAATTAATCTGGCAATAAGTTTCTGCACGCAGATAATTTTTTTTGGGTTCCTTCATAAGAGCGGTATTGCTATTTTTCAAGTGATGATTTATAGTGACGAAAAGACTGATTAAACTCGATTTCATTAGATAATACAGCAAGGTAGTATTTTACCTCAATATTTACAACTTTTTTGACAATGAGATCGATTTTATTATAATTAATTAATAATAAGTTTAGCTGTAGTTTTTCTAAATTGAAACCCTAGTTTAAACTTTTGATTAGAACCACTTACCAAAGATTGTCTCGAATAGTGTTTTGCAATGTACGTTTGAGTATAAGCAATTCTACTGAAGAATGTACGGGCAGTATGGTTAAATACGAAATGAAGCTTCTTCTTATCGTTAATAGAGAGCGAATGATGGAAGGAAATCCCACTTATCGTTTCACAATTTTGCATAAAATTCAGTCTTATTTACCCGAACATTGTAGTCCTTTTGACCTCAGACGATTCTATTTCCTAATTTTTTTTATTTACGTGGGAAGACCTAGAATTGACAATGATTATTTCTTTCTCCTTTATCACAAAAAGTCATTTGCTCCAGTTGATTATGATCGTGAGACATAGAGCAGTTAATTACTTAATTACTAAAGTGAAACATTAACTGTATGTCGCCTTTATTTTGATTAGATAACTTAATTTTGCTACTGGGACTCACAGCATGTGGGTAGACAGTAGAAAAATTCCCCGATATATGAACTCGAAGCGGCCTATCCGCTCAACCAATTGAAATGAAATCTCAAATATCGTTATTTGAAGAGATGTATTCTAGATTATGATTATTCAAAACAATAGAGCTCTCTCTCTGTTATGGTTACAGTGAAAACAATGTTGGACTTTTGACTTAAGTTCGAAATTTTCGTATAGCAGTTCCCACGTTTTTCCTATGCAAATTGATCAGCACACGGAAATACCATAAATGACAGTGGTACAATACGCTTATGACAAAAATTGCCGGCGTAAAACAATTGCAAAGAAGAGCATTGTAAAGGACCAGTGATAATATAAGAGAGAAGAAAGAATATATTCGAATTACAAGTTTTCACCATGCAGATGATAACGCACCATTGCAGATGATAACGCACCGCATGCAGGAGATTGTTAACAACAATCACGAACGTAACATCGGAGGAGGAATCTGTATAACTTCACTTTTATAGCATCTTTCAAGTCTGATAAATCTTATGGTTTTGATGTGTACCACTTAGATTTCAGATAACCCTAGAACCAAGAGATAGTTATCTCCCGTAACTACGTAGTTTCGTGGCCACCGCGGTCCTCAGAACTTCCTCCAATGGATTTCTTGTAATAAATTTTCAGTTCACTAAATTCCCATTGTACTAATTACGATTTTCAAACCTATTATAATTTTGTGAACGGTTATTTGAAAAGTTTAATTGTAAAGCTCAAACCGTGACTCGTTTTAAATTAAGATATTTCTACAGGTTCTAAAAACTCTTTCCTTTGCTATTACAAGGTATTTCTAGGCCCCAACTGAAAAGCCGTTGCGAGTGCACATGCAGCTCTTCTCCCTTTCCTGAAGAAAAGAAAGAGGTTAGTTCAAAGTTCCTTAATCTTGAAAGAGCAGTTTCCACATTTTTGAAATAATTGCGAGATGCAAAATCCAAATGCCAGTGTTCAACTTACGTTAAATTGGAAAAAATGGTCAACATCTGGCTATTAATAACCCTCTTATACCCTCCTCTACTATGATATTTACAGACGGCTTGAAGATAAAAATAATTCAGCTGGGAAAGCACGTTTATGCGACAACAGTTTGTACAAGTATTATCCTACTTATGAATGAATGGAAGGGTGCTTTCGGCAATAAAATCACCAATACCTTTCAAGGCATAAGTTATGGAAATAAGGTAGTCATTCATTGCACACTCCACAATTACAAGAACTATCTTTACCAACAACCAAGCTTTCGTTCTGGCCTTAAGCGTAATCAGCTATATCTTTTCACTCCTCTCTTCAAAATAAATTGCTCTGCTTAATACCAAAAGACAGATTTACAACTTATAGATCACGATACACATCGAATTTATACGGAAAATGTATTATTAAACATGAGTAAAGAAAGATGGTGTAAATGTAGATATAAATATCAAACTTATTATAAGCCCAATTACTCTAAAAAAAGCAGCACCACGCCTCTGCATTGTTAACTGGTTTGGCGAAACTACTAGAAGGAATTAGCAAGGGAGGCGCATTTCCATTCTTACGATCCAGCAGATTATAAAAATTTTCTTGGCCAGAGAAATGTCCATATTTCCATACGCTAAGAGTTTCTTTCTTGCCCGCGATCTTAGCCAAATAGACAGATGTCTATGTTAGAACCGCCTAGCCGGTATAGTTGTTACATACATTGACTGCCATACCAATGGGCCCAGCTCCAATTCCTGGAGAAGGCGTGGACACTTGTACGCGCATAGCATCTCTGCAGCAAGGGGATACTCAAAATACACAGCGAGTAGAATGTCCTCTTGAAAAGTTAGTGGTAGGGGTAGAGGGGTGGAAAATCCTGAAATCGCCCCCCCAGGCGTGTTCTTCCTCAAAACTGGGGGAGAGGAAATTGCATACATTAATAAAACGGGACTAACCTGTACCACCAATGATAAAATTTTGGTGTCCTGACCACTTCTACCTGTACATGTTCGCTAAGTGAAGGTCATCATTTTATATCCGAGCGGATGCCTCATTTCTTTTATTAGGTATTTATTGAGCAAGTAAACGGTTACTGCAAAACCTGCCATTTTATTGGAGAAGACCTATGCTGCTTATTGTAATACTGAAGACATTATACATTTTAAATGTCCTATATAAGGCGAAATTATTCTTCTCTTCGATAATGAATCTCACATATTTTTATACCTAGACCACAGCTACTGATTTTCATCTTTTACACTTAGCATGTGATTTTTTGTATTGTTCATGTGCTTATTGTTTATCTGCATAATAATTGGTTACCACTCTAGTTTTAACTGATTTGACCTATCTAACTATGTTTCTATAATTTGCAACTAATTTTTGTTCTCATGTGCAATAATTTCAAAGCCTCTGCTATTCCTTATTATTTATACAGTGAATTACATATAGAGGTAATTCAGAAAGACGTAGACAGATATATTATAAGTAGATCAGAAAATTCAAATCAAATAATTTTATGCAGCCACAAATTTGATCTGTGCTTGCCGAAGGACGTTGCTTATCAACATAAGATGTTGTTGGGCAGTGAGAATTATTATCATTTGAGGCGTTGATGTACCGGAATAGCAAGGATTTCCACATTTATCTTTGCCTGCTTTGAATACCCAACAAAGAAGCAAATTATGCCTTAATAATTTATTCCCTCTGTGGTTACTTCAGAAACTCTGAGTATGAGAACTTGTAGTCTTATACCCAGTGAATTCATTGTATTAATATAGCAGTACGTGTCCGAAAGACGCCTGATAGTTCTGGTCATCCTTATAGATATTCGCAATGATATTGCAAAGCAATTATTACTATGGTTTTAGTGAATTTGAGCCATTCTCTCCGAAACTGCAAATGAATGTGTATCTAATAAGCAAGTTGTATTTATATTTCTTTACATTTTAATTCTCTATCTTTAGTAAACTCGGGATGTATTTTTGGCGACATGCTCCTATATAAAAATTATTTGTTCCTATTTTCCTGAACTATACTTGAAAGTTTAAATATAAATTACGCTGCATATTCTTCCTCCGCATTGCGTTCTGTGTCATAGCAATTGCTGGAAACTTATGCGCTTTTTAAATAATTTCCGCATTTCTACTGTTAGGTATGTGAAAACACTCTGTTAGCCTAAGCATCAAATTTAATAAACATAGTGTTATGTTTATATTGCCGTTAGATATTAACGTTTGTTAAATATATGTAAAATAGTTTGATAACCTTAACATTTCACTTTTTGCTAGCCCTATATACTGTTGTTTATAAAGACAACATAAGTCCTATCACATACGTAAATTTCTTTTCAACTTTCGCCTTTAAGTTAGCATATTATAGTGCTCTTTATATCTTGCGCTATCATTTCCAGTTGCAATGAAGATAAATATTAATTTTTTATGCTTATTTACTGATGGAACATACTATTTCTACAAACATTCGTCATTCTGATATCGTGTAATGCAGTCAGGCCTTTCGACGTTTTACGTGTAACTTTTCATCTAACCCGTAATTGTATTACATTTTACTTGAATCTTTTAAGCTATTACAATTGGTTAATCAGTCCATTTATTTATTTTGCACATTTCCCCTTTTTTACTAAATATACAACATTTTATAGCTTCTTAATATTTCCTTCAAAAAAGTTACCTGATGCTCCGTTTAGTTAATCTTTGCTTAATTTAATCTCCAAAATTCAGAGTAATCTTTTCTACCTGCCCAAAGACGCTTATTTCTGAACATAATTGTAAGAGTTTGACAATATCCGTTAAATATTATTACAGTTGTCTGCTTTCACCTTTTTCTGGATTGCCACCTTAGATTCAAGAATATCTCAGAGATGTCGGGAGTTGATGACATAGAAATTTCTTAGGTTAACGCTTACTTAAATCCTCATTTTTCTCACTAGCTTCAATGGCACTTTATAAAAGGAATGAAGTTTAAAAAATATTGAAAACATGTAAAGAAGGTAGCAACTAAACTGCATAAAAACATTTTATAATATATATTTAATACAGAACATCCAGTTTAAGGTTTTAATTATTTTCTCTTCATTTGAAGAAGGAAATATTTTCAACGAAAATAAAATTCTAAAAGAAATTGTGGAGCTTCGCAAGCTTAGAAATTTCAGTTTTATATCACGAAGCTTGTGGACAGGAACTAAACATTTACAAAGAGCGCAGAAAATGCTGAAAAATGCAGGTGAATAATTTTCTTTCAAATACTCCTTCCTTTACGCTTGGCACGTATCAATTCTAAATCAGAACCTAAAGGAAACATCAAGGCGAATAAGAAATGAGCCAGAAGAAAAGAAACCTCGCAACTCTCGACTTCGGCAAGAACCGGAAATAAAATAAAAGAATAAACTCAACCTAACGACACTCTTCCGTTTTCATTGTCGTCTGCCTCGCAAGTAGAAGTTGCAGTCTGATCGTTTGATTCGAACGAGTTTCTCTGTAAGACTGCTTTAACTCAATCGAATTCAGCAAGATATTTTTTATTCTTCCTGTATTTACCGTGAACTTTTCAGTTGCTAGCTTTAACTGTATTTGAAAACTCTTTTTAATCTTCTAGTAACATTCTGTTTTAAATAAGTTTACTCTTTCACTTCCATCTAATCTTAGAACTATTAGACATTTTCGAAAGAACTTGGTTTTCATAAAAGTAGTACTGCGAAACAAATACGAAATTTTCAAACTACAGCTATAATGAAAATTATCCATATCATAAAGTAATTAAGAATACAAAGTGATTTTGTTTAACGGAATGAACAAAAAATAAAGTATCGCCATCCAATTTAATCTGTTTCTAAAACACAAAAATCGACATGGAATCACTTAAGGGTGTGACAAGGGCTTTGCATAAAGTATGTTGTCGGGAAAACGATTGAAATTCAAGATTTTATTTCTGTGTTTATAAGTCCAAACAATTTTGTTTTGGCCTTAAAATGTTACTTAGAAGAATTTTCGAAGTGGAGAGCTGTCGATATTTGGAAGTAAAGTAAACAATCATGAAAGTGGCCAGATGCAGTAATGTTTTAAGACAGAGTATGTTTGTCTTTTAGAAACAAATTAAATTACTGAAGCAACTTCAAGCTATACTTGTTATCTAACAAAATTTTCGGACACTATGATCTGAACGTTTTGTGATGAAACCACATGTAAGACTTCGAAAACAAAACTGTTCTAAGACTGATTTCTGCCGATAACTATAAATAGCAAGAGTAAACTTGACTGCCAAGTAGTTGAGTTTAAATCTTGCAGTCATCATGGGTATATCATATCGTTACAAACTGTGTACAATATTCTTAGAAAGAAACATTTCTATTCCAGAAACCAGTAGTTTGCTTTTTACGATTTCACAACAAACAGAACTCCCTTACAGAGATGCAAAGAACTTCAGAGCGAAAGTCAACACAATGAGTCTAAGTTGTCTGTTGACTGAGGCTTAGTTTAACACATGAAGGAAGTCTCAAATGAAATATTTTCACTAACATTAGGAAGGGTAACAGTAACGGCTACGTAGATGGGAAGATAGAGGGATGATTGATGATCAATGGAAACATAATCCCTTACTTCTTTTCAACATAGTCTCTGATTCTGCCTCTAATTACTAGGATGAATTTTTAAGAATTCTAACTGAGACGATTTAGAAATTAAAGTGCATACACTTTCTTACAACGCTCATCTTTATTAAATAAAACTTGCTGATCAATTTTCGAAACAAGTCACTGATTGAATAAACTGGCCAACCTCATTTCTTTATCTGAATCCCTAGCCTTAAAAGAATTGTTGCACAGTGAATTCTTCTCTTCGAGATCTCAGTTTTTGAAGATAGTATTGGTACAGGAAGTGGATCATTCTCCCCTCATACTATAATTAACCGCTTTACTGGAATTAACTCTTAGGTAAGAAGATGATATTTCTCCTTATTATTAAACGCGTGCATTTACTTCCGAAATACTAATTTTGAAGCATTTTTAAAAATATTTTCAAAGTATTATTTTACATCTGCATTTATTTTCTTTTCTCTAAAGTTCCGATGTCGCGTTTGAATTCGGTATTATTGTTTCATAAAATAATTTGTCGTGCTCGTTCATATACGAGTTTTCCCTTTGTAATTTTTTCTTAAGATCTTATACGTATATGTCCTCAAATAAATTCACTCAATATTATTCAGCTGTTGTTGTGAAATCAGCCTTTTCCCATATGAATAGAAAGATGCAGTTATGATATCTTATTTTCAATAAAATTTAAAAATTACAAGTTTGTTATTGAAGAGCTAATGGAATTATTACCTGGAAGATTATTAATTTACTCCATATTAAAATTTAAATAAAAAAAACATAGAGACTATCAACATTTTAAACTAATTAGACTTCATTAATCGAAAACATTAACTTAATTGGGATTGGAACTTTTCTTAATTAAACTTTTATTATTACTTCCTTGTACGAAGTAAAAAGGAAATATTGTAATATTG
Organism: Stegodyphus mimosarum; assembly: GCA_000611955.2. NCBI lineage: Eukaryota > Metazoa > Arthropoda > Arachnida > Araneae > Eresidae > Stegodyphus > Stegodyphus mimosarum. Next base: position 349,414 of record KK114118.1, on the reverse strand, counting down.
TAATGGCGAAAAATTTCGGGTATCTTATTTCAACGAAAATATCCATTTTGACCGCTATCGAATGGCATTTAACGATGCTTTTGCGTGATATCTGAACGTAAGGACGGAAAAAAGGACTCTGTCTTCAAAAAATTATAAAACTGATTTAAAATGGATTCTGAAGAGATCTTTTCGGGGCATCTGTGCGTACATACGTATGTATGCATGTATCTCGCATAACTCAAAAACGAGTAGACTCAGAACATTGAAATTTTGTATATAGGGCTGCTATAACATGTAGATGTGCACCTCGCATTTTGGTTACAATCGGCTGCATCAAAAATATATAAATATATGTATATATGTAGCCTCTCTGTTACTCGACTCGGTGAGCTCAGTTTCTTTATTCTTATATGTTTGCAAATTCTTCGTGTTTTGCTTTAAAAATGATTTAATTATGTTGTTCTTATCGTACGGTTAAGATTTTTATGCCTTTAGTTAACCTGCATGTTATAATTGCAAAATTATCAACAGTTTAAAAGTTGTTTAAGTGCGGCGAAGCCTAATTATTTTGACCACAGCAGCCATATTTGTTTACATTTGAAACTTAGCAGAATAACGGATTTCTTGTCAATATAGAGAAACTAAGGTTCGCAACAACAATGATAAGGCCTTCTTTTATTATTGCGAATTAAATCATGCTTAATCCATTCCGGAATTTATTCGAGGAAATAAGTGCTTAAGATTTACTTCGTGATTTTTAATATAGCTATTTTGAGTTTTTATGTATTTTTGCCTTGTCGCGAATCGTCTGTGAAAAACTGTTTCTTTTTTTTTTTTGTTTTTGTTTGTTTAATTTCTTTCATACACCGTTTTAGATTTATCATAGTATTTGAATAGACCATGTGGCAACAATTAGATAATTCTTCAGATGTTATACATAACTTTGTGCATTCTGCGTAATAAAATGAACGAGACGTAACGCTGTTAAGTGAACTTAGCTCCAGAGTATCGCTATGGTAAACAAATATAGTGAATTTTAAAGAGTACATTTATTTTATTGCGCTATGGACGAAGTAGATTTAATTCAATCCAATGAGTTTAAAGGAAGTGCAAAGCGCATATAATTTAATATTCCGCACAAGGAAGTCATGTGGTACACAGATCAGATTTTTAACAGTGTAAAAATGTTTTTTATCACTTTTTAAATCAGTGTTTCTCAACCAGTTTTCATCATGCACCCGTTTCACTATTGCTAAAAGATCATCCCCCGTGATACGTGCCAATTTCTCAATATTTTAACGTATTCATTCGAAAAGGTATGAAATAAACAACTCTAATATCATTTATTAAAACTGTACGTTTTGCGATATAAAATTTTTCGCATTTCTTTAAACTTAAGTTTATTTAATTTGTTTCAAAACTTTGTGCTAAAATTCTTAAAACTTCCAGGTGTCTTCTTAGTTCTGTCAATACATTTTTATTCAACAGAATTAAAAAAAAATTAAATGATTTGTTGATGAAAAAATATCTAAAAGCAAATTTTATTTTTATGATTAACATAATTTCATTAATTATATCGCACTAAATAAAAAGTAATTATAAAAGTTTTACAGCTCTACGTCTAATTTGAATTTGAGTAAGAAAAGGGCAAATCTTAACAAAAATATTGATGTTTATTTGTATTAAATTTCTCCTGTGTAGTTTATATTAAATTTCTCCTCCCCATACTTTTTTTTAATTTCTGAGTTTTCGTTACGATAATAACTATAAAAAAAGAGCAAAACTGAATTCCTTTCGAATGTGAACGAAATCTAGAGAATTTTAATAAAAATTATGAATAATTTGATTAATATAAGAAACATTCTTTTGTTATTTCTGTTTTTTCCTTCTGTATTAGTTTTTAAGTTTACCACATTTAATAATCTTCGTTAATTAATTAAAGAAAACATGCAATAAAAACTTCGTATTTATTCCTGGTATGCTTGATTCGGCGTTAAAGTTTCAGCGCTGTTAGTACTAATTAATATATTCGAAGTGCATTAATTATCAAGGAAGACTATTGTTTCTTTTTTTTATGGCAAGAGCGTTTTCTATAACAAATGCTCTGCTTCGTTAAAAAAGAAAAAACCGAAGAAAAGAAATTCTCAAAAGAATCTAAATTTTTTTTAATCGTTGTAATAACTGCGGTAGATAAATCTGCGTACCTGTAAAATTACTTCTTCAATTACGAATAATTTGTTAATAAATTACACATATGGGAGGAATAAATAATGATACCTAGACTTATAAAAATATTTACTTAGCATTTTCTAATATAAAAACATTTTATTTTTATTTTCTGATATTTGCGTATTTACAGAATTTATAATAGAATTCCGTTCGTCTGCATTCGCTTTGGACGAACAGATATTTGTAATAGTTCATCTCAATTGGTTTCTTCATTTAAAGGTAAAAATAAATAGTTGTCAATCTGTGAAACATATTTGTGCCTTACAGTACATTTACACATCTGTATCACAGGATATCGATGTTAAAACATTTATCATGCTCTACATAAAAAAAATTTTCAGTTCTCTAAGGTACTGTCATTCGATTCTTTAATCTATATTTCACATTAAAACATTACTTTGCTTAAAATCTGTACGATTTAAAAATAATATATATATATTAATTTACATCTTTATTTTATTTTTCTAATAATATCACGTAGTGTTATTTTTAATATGTGCAATTCATGTGAATAACAATGATTTATTGAGAAGTTTTATAGACATTCTTTTCACTTCCTTGTATTGTAATCGGAAAACATTTCGAATGTCGTATTTCAACGAAAATATCCATTTCAACAGCTCTCGAAATCATATGAAAGATGTTTATGCGTGGCATCTGTATGTACGGACAGAATAAAACACTATGTTTGCCAAAAAGGATAGGAAGATGGATTAAAATAGGTGCAGAAGAGAAGATTTCCTGACGTCTGTACGCACGTATGTATGTATCTCGCATAACTCAAGAACGAGTAGCTGTAGAACGTTGAACACATGTAGTTGTGAACCTCCCTTTTTCGTTGCAATCGGTTGCACCAATTGTATATATATATATATATATATACTCCGACTCTATTATCTGTCTCAGTGTGCTTAGGTTTTTTTTTGTTATATGTTGGTAAAACGTGCATTTTTTACTTCAAAAGTGATTGAATTATGTGGTTTTTATGTTCTGGTAAATGTTTTTTATGCCTTTTGTTAATACTTGCAATACTTCTAGAATTACCAACAATTTAAAAATTTAAGTGGCGAGTTAAGATTAATAAACCGCCATTTGTTTGCATTTGAAACTCAACTGAATAGTGAATTAAGTTAGTTTCTGCACCTTCAGTGTCTTTTTGCAGTGTGGAACCAAAACTAAACTTTCAGTCTTATGCACCTAAAAATCTGCTTTCCTGCCCGCTGGCCGAATGGCTTGTTTATGTGCATTAACTGTAATTTTAATTGTAAAAATCGTTTTTTTAACTGTTTTAATTGTATTTGGTGTTTTATGTTTTTCTGTATTTTACAATTCTAATGAAGATGTTTTGAGTTTTATGTATTTTTGCTTTGCCAAGAAGTGAGAACTGAATGAATAAAATGAGAAATAGATCTTTAATGAAATTACAGGAAATAAGTTTAAGTGAAATGCAGCAAAAAATGTGTATAACTTAATAAGCCATGCAAGGAAGTCATGTGGTCCAGTCAAGGAATAATAGGCCATGCAAGGAAGTCATGTCCACATCAGATTTTGTTTTAATAAGATTAATGAAAAATACTATATATGACATGTTTAAGTACTGGGTATTCATCTACAATTTGTCTAAGTAAAGTTCAAGATTTTTCTGAAACTTTAAATTATCATTTAAATTGTAACACGATTTGCTTATGTCAGTACAAAAACATGCTAAAAGTTTATTTGTATTCTAATATTGCGTCCCGCCAACCTACATACTGCATACATAGGTAAAGACGGTAATTTTTCTGTCGGAAATTTCGATAGTGAGTGTCAGCGAATAAATACGAATTAGGGTCCTCACTTTTTACTATTTTTGCAATGTTGTCCTTCTGTATGTGGGACATGATCCTTTCGTCCAAGATAACTTTTATATGAGACATCCAAAAATTTTTGTTTTCCGTGTATGAGCTTTTTCGTATTCATATAAAGAGTTGACTGGAGTTGGTAAAATTAGACAAGCGCAAATGGTACTTCATTTGATGCCTATAAAATGCTGTTTGAGCTAGCAGGACTTGAGATCAAGAAACGCGCATGTAGTATTTGTTAGTTCTCTTAAAGGAAAAAAAATGGCACTACCTGCCGCCATCCTACATACGTGGGTAAGGGAATTAATATTCTCGATTCAAAAATTCCATAGCGAATTTTCATTGAATAAGCACAAACTAGGGTCCCCAAAACACGTTTTTGCTATTTTTACACTGTTGGTCTGTGTGCGTGAGATGAAATTTTCTCCAAGGATAACTTTGTATGAAACTTCAAATAATTTCTGTTTTCCTTATTTTTGCTTCCCAAAATCACATAAATAGGTGATTAGATTTTGGATAAAATTGGACAACTGGAAATGTTGTTTTACATAGAGTCATAATAATTTTTAATGGAAAATTATTTTAAAATAAAAACTAAAACTTTTACGTTTTAGTATTTAAGAATATTATATCAATATGAACAATATATTAGATTTTGGATAAAATTGCTAAACGGAAAATGATATTTGAAGCTCTGGACAGACTTTCGTAAAAAATATATTATGAGGTACATAAAAACTTCTTAAATTTGGTATTTAAAATAGGTATGGAAATTTAGAACAACATATTATGTTTAAGAAAGAAAGAAAGAAATGTATGGCAATACTTAACGCTGTATCATTTTATTAGGAATTCTAAAGGTTTAAGCTCTTTTAAAAATGTTGTGATTGTTAAGTCACCGATTTGTGAATCCGAAACACGATATGACCAGAAGATATATGAGCACGTTTAGTTATTATTGCTCATTGTATGGGAGAATAAAATAAAAAAAATAAGTAGGTTTATAATTAACATTGGGCCAAAAAGTCCATAGTCAAATTACATTTTAATTACAAACAATAAATCAGAAGTGATAGTTTGCTTAAAAATCGCTGCTTTTCGGTCACGGCTCCATCATTGGGTAAGTGGTTAAGAGCGCTAAATACTGCGATTTCAACCTGGCTTGGATTCAAACCCAAGCCATGCAGGCAAACAGGCTGATTTCCTGGCTTGAGTTTCGTGGTTTTCCCCATGTGTAAGGTGAATACGATCCAGCTTACCTCAGAATATCCTCCATGAAAGTATCCCTCTTCTTAGACAAATAGTCCCCGTGATTTTGCCTTATTCAAATAACCTAACCTAACATATTCCATGTCTTAATATGGAATTGGCGAGAGGTCATATGCTTGCCACATCACATTTTTTTTCTTATCAAAGCAAGTTCCTATATAGAAGTTCTCATGTTCCCATTAGAAACATTTGATGAAAATTTATAATATTACATTTCCGAACGTGAATAATTATAACCATTAAATGAAGAATATGAACAGAAATATAAAAATTTCAAAAAAATCTTACATGTAATCATAAGTTAATCAGTTTTAGATATCCTTCCGGGAAATACTGCCAATATCAGTGTTCGTTCACTACCAGATTTCTTTCTAGAGTGTCGAAAATTCATTTTATATGTACTGTAAGATATTTCTGTAAGTTATTGGAATCCGATTCTTTCTTTCTGCAGTTTAGAAACATGTAGCTTTCTTTGTATAACGCAAATTTTAACTGGCATATTCCATTAATAAACTAGGTTTTTGAAGGTATCTCCTGAACACAGATTTATTTCATGTTCTATTAATTTTGACTGCAATATACTGATATCATTTGCTTTCGTCGTAAAGTAAGGGTTTAAATGCAAAGGAAAAATAGCGAAACCGTTTTTCTAACAAACTTGGAAATGAATGATTTTTCTACTCTCATTCTCAAATAAGTTTCCTCACAGATTCATTTAATCCTTGGGTAGGGTTTAGATTAAACGAAGTTCACTTAGTTGGGCTTTCATAGTAAAATATTTCAATTTTGTCAAATATCAAAGCATATTAAAGAGTAAAAAAATTGTATCAGAAGTTAATTCTGACAAATACATCAAAAACAATTCAAGGCAAAATAAATAATGGGGAAGTATATAATTTTGTACTATTTACTGAAAATTCAATTTTGGATCTAAAAGAGGAGAAAAAACTAAGATCCGCCTCTATTTTGCATAAAGCTGAAGATCCTGGAAAGATACCTGTGCCTAGAAAATAGTTTTTTAATCGAAAATTTCAGCAAATCGAAAGGCATTAGAAATTGCAACTAATAATAAATGCAGTCACCATACAATTCAACCAGATTCTCTTTTCGCTGTATGTATAAGCGAATTTGTAATATTCGTCTTCAATAGCACAAGAAATTTTTGAGCCAAATTAAAATCTCGCTTGATTGGGTGAAAGCAAATAGACTGAATGAAGGACACGAAGATTCTGACTTCATTGCTAAAGTCATACCTAAAAACAGAAGCGCGCAAGAAAATAAATCACGTCTGGCAGAACAAACGGAACTCTGTTCCCCAAGGCAGGAGAACACGTGAACTAATCAACGTACTAAACGGGAAAAGATATCTCAGTAAAGTCCCTCGTTAAATTAATTCATATCTGGATGTAGACCCTCCTCCATTTATTACTACTAGAAAAATATCTTCCCCAGACAACTGTTTTTGTAGAGGAGGATCTCCAGAACGCTTTCCCTATCTATGCCCATTAACACAAGCACTCCATAGCGATAGACCAACTACAAACGAACTCGAGTTACGAGAAGTATGATAAATTATCCAAAATTTCATCGCCAAATCAACATTACTGTAAAATACCTTTCGGAACAAGGGCAAGATATTTTTAAGCAATAAGTGTTACGAAAATGTCTTTATATTAGCATAAGAATTCTTCTAAATAATAATTGTATGAAAATGCTTTGGACGTTCGCACGCAGGTTCCATAGGATGCTTCAATGGATCAGTAGCATCACGGAATCCGTACACTCGTAATCCTGCTGCCCATTTAGAGAAGTTCTTGACTCGGTGCGTGACGTGATTGTACGGACCATCAAAGTCGGGAGAACTGGTTCGGAGCCACTGAGATTCTGCACAATGTTCGGTATAGCCCTCTTGAACCGATAGATTCTGTATTCTCCTGGCAATCATGGTATCCCGATCAACGCGAGCATTAATCTCAGGGAACCATAAACGGGTGTCCTAAAAGGCCACGATTTTGCCGCGGTCAATACGATACGTGCTGATAGCAGTTTTCCTTCTTACGTGAGGCAGAAAACGACCTTTACGTAAGAAACCAACATGTGCAGTCTTCCCATTTAAACCCAATGTTGGTGGTGCTACTCATGTTTTCTTTATACGCATGCGCTGGAATGCTAATCATCTATTCCAGTACGTAATACTTTTCATGCACATATGATGTTTGTTGCTTGCCCTTCCCAATGTGTAGTAATTTTAATGTCCAGCAGTTTTAACGACTGATTACTAAAACACATAAGCCAGATTACACGTACATTTAAAAATACCAGAGCCTGATTTTCGTTAGAAAAAAAGGGATATATGGCCTGGCCATCCACTTCAGGGAAGTCTCCAAACAGTTCTGTAATTATCTAATCTAAATTTTTAAATAACGTCTTTCAATTCGGCAAGTTAAAAATATGGGTAGTATGTGCATTTTAAACTTTGTGTTAGTTTTATTACGTCTATTTTTTAAAAAAAATCAGACACTGGACTAATGTCATGTAGTCTGTTGGAAGTGATATTTATTTAATATCAGTGGGAAATTATATTGGATTTTATTTCCTAAACTAAGAGCATATAAAGAGCTCTTGGCTCTTTGGTTGGTTTAGAAAATAACGCTAAATTGCTAAGCTATCCTCTATTATTGCGTGAAAATCATATCTGAAGCTAATAATATCATTCATGTTAATATTAGTCATCTGATTTCATAAGCGTTGCTTGATAATTAGACTGACAGTCAGTTTAATTGCATTGTTAGCTGCTTTGGAAAAGCAGCTAACAATGCAATTACAAAATTAACTATATATACAAAATTAACTATAAATACATATTGTATTAACAAAAACATTAATACAATATGTATGCGCTGTTTTACACTGTCTGTTGCCATACGGCAAAAATGTAAAATATTTATATTTAGAGTTTAATCTGTCTATTATTGATTTAACAAACACCTATTTAAAAGCAAGAGATGCATATCTAAAGAATAGTATTTTTATTTCCTTTTTAATTTGATTCACTTAAATAAATTTAATTCACGATATATATAATTAAAAACGTTATGTATTTTTACGTTATCTATTTTTTACGCTTCAAATGTACAGAAGCAATATAACGTTCCTATATTAGTGTAACTGTATATTTATCTAGCATCCTACAAAATGTTTTGCTATTCCACCTGAGTAACCTTTACTGATGATCTCTACTGATAAGTTATATTCAACTTTAAAAGAGTCTTTTTGGGCGACCATTAAAATCAGAATCCTTTTAGATTTTTTCCCTTGGTTATATCTCTCTAATTTGATTAAATTTCGCAATAAAATCAATAAGAATGCTTTGCTTTAGGTTTTTTCTCTTAATCTCAGTCACCCCCAAAAAAATTTTTATATAAACCTAAAAGATTTAATATTGTACTTTATACTGTACAGCGCAGTGATATACTGAATCACGAAAACAAAACATATAAAAGAGTTAAATATGTTTTTCTTTAAATACCTTTAAACAAAAAAAATGCGATTAGTTAATTGAAGTTTTATAAAAAGTTTATATAATTTATATCGGTGGTATCTGTTTTATTGAACAGAATTATAAAACGGGAACTTTCTCAGCAGACTTTTTTCCCCCCGGGCCCCAGTTTTGTAAGTTGGGCCCCGAAAAATACGTAAAAGCAATACCCCGAAATACGTTTCCTCCAATAAAATGAACGCTATTATTACTAGAGAAAAGACGACAAAGCTGTGATTAATAACTTACTATTCAAGATTAAAATTTTGGATTTTGCTAGATGCTCATTTTGTCAGAAAGTAAATCTGGAGTATTTTCCAAAAAATATATTGCCTTAAATATAATGCATTTATTTTGAGGTATCTTAATGGAAATTTCTATGACCTAAGGATCCTTGAGGAATCCTCAGTGGATATATTGCTTTCTTAATGATTATTCGGAATGCAGTAGAATCCATTTACCTGAACTAAGTGAAACGGTGAGGCATGGGGGTAACACTTAGTTTTTTTTTTGGTTACCGAAGGCCAGTCTCGTTTTCATAAACATTAGAAATGCTTCAGTTTCTTACTCTTCATTTTCATCATGTTCTTTTAATACATTTTGAATGAATTCAAAATTTCTACTTCAAATTTACTTTTATTTCAATTCGTAAGAAAATATTAATTAAAAACAAAAAAAGTTAAACAGCTACAGTTAAAAATAAGTAAACCAACCGATTTAGCAATTTTTTGCCGAGATATGGAATATTTGGCATTAGAAACACATTTTATGTAAACCCTCTTTGTATAAAAAATTTCCCTGAGAAAGAGTAGTAAAAACTGAAGCATAAAAATGTCCCTGAAATAGTACAAAATTTCTTGCAAACTTTTATTAATATCATCTTTAAAAAAATGTTAAACTTTTATGCTAGTTGCACTATGTCATCAAGCATTTACCCTCTACATAAAATAGCAAGGGTGAAATAGATCTTTAGTATAGTATTTCCCATACAATCTCGTATATAGGCAGTTCTCAAAGCGTAGCCATTTAACAAAGATTAAGATCCTTAAGCTACCTTTCAAATTTAATCAGTCTGTTAACTTTTAACAAATTAAGAGATTTAAACGCAAATGAAAGTACTTATTCATAATATAAATGAATATTATTATTTTTAATATTAATGTGTATCTAGTTTACATAATTTAAAATGCATTTAATTTATAAAATACTAAACTGGTAATTTTAATAACCGTTCGCAACCTTTAAATAACTCATGTAATCCAGAGAAGAATGAAGATAGAAGTCATTTCCGGAACAAATGCAAACCCTCCTATATATTTTAAACTTTAATACTTATAAACCACAGGAACAGGGGAAAGCATCTATTAAAAATATTTGGAATGACTGATTTTTTTGGACTTATCAATTAAGCCTTAGTTTACTTGTTGACGTGATCAATACATTGTTTAGCGATACTGGATTGCTGAGCTGTTGTTTGAATATTTGTAAGTGTATAATGTATTTAAGGTATATGAGGGAGCTTAAAATAGATAGCAAGCCCAAAGAGACCCTCTCAGATCCGTAACCCGGAGGATTTTCCTTCAAAATTTTGATGATTTTGGGCAAATTGTGCTATCACTTACAAGGTCCCCAAGCAGCCTGCCAGCGACAGAGGCAACCGTGCGCTCCTTATCGCCATAAATTTCGTAGCATTCTGATGTTACCGTCAATCAAATGAGATAAGTCACAACAAACTTCACCGTTTACTTAAAGTTCCATTAAACCGGGTTTTACTGTAGGACTTTTATTTATGTTCTTATTATTAATGTAAATATCTGTAGGCGTTATTTCAGTATACGTTTGGTTTTTGACTGATTTTTAGTTTTTGTAACTGTCCAAGTTTTGTGGGCAAAGTAAAGGAATTTTTGGGGATATACGTTTAAGTGAGAAGATTTAAGGCAGTAATAAGTAAATGAAAGAAATACCGTTAGTCACTGTCCATTCTAAAAAGCTCGAATTATTGCAATTTTTATTGTTGAAAACACAAATTCTGGTATGCTTTACTGCTAGAAACTGAGGTAATTCTTACTTTTCTGACATGTACAATAAGTCACAACACGTCTTGGCTGGTTGATAATCCATCATTGATTTATTCTGACACCACTGCAGTGTCTGCCGATAAGTTTAAAAATTAAACCGTTGTTCATACTAGTATTCTATTATATGACAAGACGGTTTTGAGACAATATTTACTATTTAAATCGCCACTTCCATGCAGAGACTTTTATGAGCATTTCCGTTGTTAGGATAATTAATCAAAGACGTTTTAACTAATATATTATGCACTTAGGATGTAGAAGTTATCAGTATTTTGATAAACGCATATACTGGAAACGTACCAATTCATGATAAAAGGGAAAAAATAGTTTTTAATCTAAGAAGGCGTCTTTTGTAGAAAGATTTGTTTCACCAGGTAATCCCCTAGACGTCTTCCTTTTCTTATTCCAAATCTCTTAAAACCACACCTTTAAAAAATGCCACTTTTAATCCATATTCATCCATCTTAGACTGAACTATATGGACAGGTCAGATTTAGTCTGCAATCCTTATTAACTCTATAATCGTGGCTTGTATCTTTTTTTTTTTACTCAAACTTTTTTGGAAGGCATATAATCTGCTCACTTCGTCTTCATTACTCTCCATCCACCGAATTTATTTTTCATCGGATTTACCGAGAAAGGATTCTAACCTCTATTCTATGCCTTTTTATAACGTTTATATTATTAGAAGGAAAGTTTTGATCTTATTTGCTCAGTCTTCATTCGTGACATAATCATATTTTTGCCTAGTTTGCTATTTATAGGATTGCAAAGATAGGTAGAGGAAGCAAAACCTAACTGCTCATTCGTTGGTTTATTAGCTCTTAATGCAGTTTTATAATTGTTGTTGTTTTTAATTCAAATGACTTCACACAGTTGGGCATTCATTTAGCTTAATATTTTGGTTAAAATACTCAGATTTTAGATGACGTTCACTCAAGCTTGTACTTGGGAAAATCGGTGCGAATAAAATCTTAATTCATTTAGGTATTTTTTTTTCATGCTGTTGCAAAAAAAGGTGTATAAAAATTAATATGTGTGGGTGTATGTTTCCATTTCTGTCTTAAAATTATGTTTTACTCTGTCCTCATCTTTGAACCTGAAACAGGAATGGTATGAGTAACTGTCACAGGTTCTAATAACATATGTTTAAATTAGCGTAATATTTTCTTTTTTACCTAATCAATTGCCAAAGGTTATACATGGTTCAATGCACAGAAGTACCCTGTGAAGATGTGCGCAAATCTGTTAACCTTGTTAGACTCTTAACGAAAGAAAACTCAAATTATTCTAGGTATTCTTAATTCCTATGTAAAACCTTCTTGTAAACTCACAAGAATAAAGTTTCTTTCTCTTACATTTTGTTGGAATGACAAACGATTGAAAGTTACTTGGAACTTGGACAGGATAAGGATTATTCATAAATTGAAATAAAAGTAAAATAATAGCAATTATCAACATGATCCTCCAAACGATATCTTCGGTTTTTACATTAAATATGATAATTGCTTCAGCTATCGTGGTTTTAGCTTTTCTGTAACAAAGGACATTAAAAAATAAATTTTAACAAGTGTTAAATTTGCCGAAACTTTATATTCCGGAATTTTTTTAGGCTTAACACAGCGCTTATAATGCTGAGGATCCTAAACCTCCTTGATACGTTTCTGGAAAAATCCAACTATCTTCCATCTTTTGAAGCCATTTCCTCAATAATATCAGTCTTAAGTCTTCTGGACAATTCGAGCTTTCAGTATAATCTAGAAAATATTTTATGTTTGGGAGAAAGTTTGCGGTATGTATTTAAATTACTCGCATGGATACGAATTGGCAGACATTCACATAATATTTAACTGCACCGAGCACTCTGAGGAGATGCAACCCAAGATTACAATTTGATGCCTTAGCAAGCGTTTTAATTCGTATCGTAATGCCTTGAGATGTGATAGAATGTCTCGGCGGAAATAGTTATGGGGTACTTGACGGGATTTTACGGTAATAAATGGCACGCTGCTAAATGATAACAAACTTAGCTTCAATGTAATTATACAGACTGAAATTATTTAGCATATCGCACCTCACCTTTTATTTAGAATATAAATGACTGAACAATAGCAAATATTTTCATTTGGGGTAGTTTTAGTTATACTAACTGTCTAATACGAGGCTTTTAGTTACAGCTCCCTTAGCTTCATCTTTAAGTATTATGTTTCCAAATATATTAGGAATGTTAATAAAAGGCAAAATTGAGTCTTTGTTTGGCAACGATTTCGAATGGGAAATCTCTCTTCTTCAATTGCAACTCTAATAAATACCAGAAACGTAGCTCCTGTATTTGTATTTCTAAATTTTTATACTTAATAACACTTTATTCAAGCATGGGAAAATATTATATCACAATTCTATTAGCAAATTATTGTTTAGGTAAGGTGTGCATAACAACAATATTCTCCATTATAAACACTTCAGAAAAAAATATAGAATTATCATTTTTATTTAATTCTGTAGTATTTTAGGAGTACATAGTTTATATATATGTTCTTGCGTAATTTTACTTTTCTATTTCTTGAAAAAGGATTTATTTTCATAACACTGATATTATTCCTTGCTCACAAAATTTACTTAGAAATCTAAATTGTTTAATATTTTGAATCTACAACAAATTGTAAACAATTTGCAAATAACTGAAATAAAAAAGAGGATTTAAAAACGGGAAATAAAATACCTATCAAATTTTATACACATTCCCATTTTTAAAAGAGTATTATTTTAGATAACCTTAATAATATTTCAGAAATATTATCAATTTCAAAACACACGCAGGTTCTCTTAAGCATAGTATGGTAAAGAACTCGAAAAGAATTGAAACCCATACATGTTTTAAAGACCTTTGAAAATTTTTAATACTTAAAATGAAAAAAAACTTAACGTTTCCTTCTAGTTGTGTGCTCGAAAATATGCTGCATACAGTTTGATCATAAGTTTTACAGTTCTTCTTTGTTTACTGCTTTAATTTATAGCAATAAAAGTAGTTTTTATGTTCATATCTTTAATATTTGTAATAAAACTGTTATTTCTCATGAAAAATGGATCATTTGAGCTCCCCGTGTGCTTTCAAAATTACAAAATGGCCCTTACAACCAAATTTTAAAGAGTTAGGTAGTTTACTTATTTATTCTCAATAGCTTCTTTCCTTTTCTGTGGTTTAAACACTTAAAATCTGCTTATGTTTATTATATATTAGAATTCCATTTTCGTGTTCTGGAAAAGTGGAACAAATTTTTACTGTTCATATTTCCTGTTATTGATTGTTAAATTCAACTATATATATATTCAATTATTTGCCTTTCATTAACTAACAGAAACATCCAATTAAAACGATGCTTTTCGAGGAATCCAGTGAGGATGCGAACTTGTATCAAAGGACCGATATTGTTTCCAATAAATATTCTCCAAACTCTGGCTTATCATTTGTTCTCCGTTAATTGTTGTAAGGAAATTCCAACCGTTAAAATTTGAATAACATTTATCTCTGGCTAACGGAAGTAAAATACTTCAAGAAAACCTTCAAACCATTCTCCAGGGAAATTAATTAAACTTCAGTTTGTGTGATTCAGCATCCGCGTGAACACTTCTTACTTAACAAGAAATAACAAAAGTAAAGAAATGGGAAACAATGGTTATCATGATGGTATCTGAAATCCGAGTTCTTCGTTTTAGCAATTACAAAGGGAAATAAAACTTATTTTGAAACTGCGTCAACAAAACTCGAAATTTGCTCATGTGATAAATTTTTCTTATAAAATTTGTTTCCGTGATTAAACTAAGTTTCAGAATATTATCTGATATGGTAATTTTCTTTTTGCGGTTTTGATAGCAGTTTATTTCTGATTGTTCTTGGATGCTTTGAAATCAGATTTAAAGAACGCTTTGCGGGTAAATTTTCCAACCTTTTTTTAATTTATCATATTATTCCTAAACTGCTTTACGTGTAACAATAGTTTAATGTGTTAAGAACGGAATACATATGCATACTCGTGTTATTAAAGATATTACGCAACTTTATCTGCATTAATTGAAGATTAATGTATAATTTTATCTAAACTCACTACTTTAAGCAGAAAAATACGAAATCAAATAATTTTAGCTAGTTTTGTCAAATAGCGAGCATGCAAACAGAGTTACAGAAGAAATGAATTTTTATTAGAACATCTTGCGGGAAACAAACTTGATGATAATGTTATGAGACGAATGTCTATGTTTGAAATTTAATGAAACTGTCGTTAATCGAGTCTTGAATGTTGGTGAGTACCTAAAAATTTCCTTTATAAAGTTCTAGTTAATTTACGTATCCTTGGCTAGCAGAACATTTATGGAAGTGTCCAGCGATTATTCGCTGGTCTCATTAAAACTGTAAAATAGAAGTCCAAAGAAAGGTTAAAATAACCTTTTATTCGCTCAAAGAAACACTCACAGTCGGCCTCCACTTGGGCTTTAACTTAATACGGGAAATAAGGAACTAAACTGATTACAACTAGCTAAATCTTAGCCGAAGCTGTACAAAGATAACTAACTGAGTTGGCCCGTAATTAAACCTCACCGGCGAATACTAACAGGTACGTAAGATACTGCCGTGCGTAGTAAGATAGGCTTAAAGCAACGACGTGACCCGAAGGCAGAACACACTCTACTGAGAACCTTTGAGCTTTTCTAAGGAAATGACTGAACTTCCCATCAAATACTGGTTCTACTTCATTTACATAAAAAGTGATACTGAAATTTAATTCTGGCAGGGAGTTGTAGGTGGAAAACTAAAGTTTAAAGGAAAGGGTTTCAAAATTAAAAATAACTTTTACAAAAAATTAAAATAATCCCTACGGCTTCAATAACTAAATAGAGTAAAATAAAGCTATAG
Source organism: Stegodyphus mimosarum (assembly GCA_000611955.2). Lineage (NCBI taxonomy): Eukaryota > Metazoa > Arthropoda > Arachnida > Araneae > Eresidae > Stegodyphus > Stegodyphus mimosarum. The sequence goes on along the minus strand of KK114118.1, from coordinate 333,565 downwards.
TTTAGCTGGCAACCTCTATATCTTGCTACTTACTAATTAATCTTAACCACAGAGCAAAAGGCACTTCTGATTTCGTCCACTTTTTCTAAGCCCTTAGTCTCATGGGCTCGTTGTTGGATACTGGGATATGATTTGAATCAAGGTTAAATGTAGAAATACCTCTTTTACCAAAACTAAATTTTGACTAGCAGGTAAATGTTAGCAATATGTACCATTGTCACTTGACTTTGTGTAGATCTGTTTTTCATAAACGTTTGGAGAGAGCCAATAAATCAGAAATAATGCCCTAAAACCCGGAGATGCCAAGCGAGAACAATGGCTGATTATTATTAATATATAACACAGTGCATTGCTAAGATACAAAACATGCAGTGAGATGTGAGAATTTTTTTAAAGTAGGTTAGCTATCTCATATGAGCAATGACGCCCACAAATGCCGGAGTGCGTAAGACGCCTAAACCCTAGTAATTTAACGTAGGTTCAAATAATGGCCAATGGATATGGTGCCATGGTGTTTTTGAGGTTCTCTGTTACATAAAATAAATATAAGCCGGCGTCCTTTGCAAACTCAATTACGAAGAGATTCCTTTCCTTAGGCCTTCATAAATTAATCTATCACTCAACAAAAATATCAACAAAATGCAAAACATTTGCTGTTGTGATTGTTAGAAGGAATAGAAAAGACCGAAATACCGCAGATGATATTAATTAAAAATGAAATTGCGACTTCCATATCTGTTTTCAGCATAGCAGAAAAGAATGAAAATTATCATTCTCAAAGCAAAAATAGAAATAGTAAAGAATTTTATTGAAAGAAGTTAAGGCGTTAAATATGATTTAAAGTCATATTAAATATGAATTATTTATTATATTAAGTAATTTATATTTAATATTACTTAAATAGACACACCACATAAGGTCAAATTAAATATGATTTAAAGTTACGAAGTAATTACACAATTAAAACAATTCCCTGTAAATTAAAGCCAAGGAAGAATTAAATCTCCAATGCTATAAGGGATTTCTGTTTATCTGTAAAGTAGACAAAATCACAGAAATGATGTAGATTATTTATTGTTCTTGCAGGTCTTAAACAGATCTACAAAAAATATAGGAATGTATTACTTAATTAAAGCACAGAAAAGTTTACAACATGTTAAAAAAGAGACATTTTACATCGTATCACGTTAACAATAGACTCATGTAATTCGTTACAGGTCAGATTTTTATTTACGTACCATTTCAATGTTTTTAATAATAAGGTGGGATCCTTTTGTTTCAATTCCCTATGCAGGCAGATATGCTTCCTACTTACTATCTTTCCGTTGCATATTTATGTAAGCAAATAATATCAAATAATTATTCTAACAATAATTGTATTTTCTTCAAAACGAAACCGCTCCATGTCCAAAAAAATTGTGCAAATTTACTTAAATGAAATTTGACGTCTCTTCCAAATACATAGTTCTTTTCTGCATTTATACCTCAAACTGGAAAAATGAGCTACCACAATTTGCCATTCAACTTGAACGGCTTTTCACATTTAAAACAGTGACAATTCACGGTTGATTTCATACTAAAAATAGGAATGGTCATGGTCACATGATACCACATAAGGTATACAATGGGATAGTGAGCTAATGCGAATTTTATTCCCATCAGAAAAAGTTACTTTGCAATGCAATATCATTGGTTGTGTTTTTTTGTGAAGTAAACAATTCTCATCTTTGCATAAATAAGAAAGGAAAATGTGAAAAGATCCTTTCTTAACCGCATATAACTATCGTAATAAAGACATGGAGAAAAGAATTGTCGATTCACAGTTTTCTTAATGTAGAAAAAATATTAACTCTGTCTGAGTATTAGTTTTCCTGGCCTCTTTGGTGTTTATCATTTTGAGGTTTGATCTTTATTATGATGAAACTCATTACTATGGCGTAACCCTGTGACCCTCTATAAGACAGCCAGACTAAAGGGCGGAAGACGCTGAGCGCACTTCAGTTAAGACTTCTAAGGAATATTGAGTCATCTTGCAAGCTCTTAAATTGGTGCATCGATGCAAACAAGTAAATCTTTGAAGGCAGAACACGAGATATGATTTAGATACATTTCCAATAGTAATATTGTTGGGGATTGCCTAATTAAGTTTTTAGTATAACATAAATTGTCAAATGCCATTTTTTTAATGTTATTTTCCATCATTGTTATTTCAATTTAGCTGTGAATACATTTCTTAAATAACATTTCGTATATTTCTTCACAGTATTAAAAATTTTCTCGTGTGTCAGGGAATGCCAAATGAGGCCAAAAAAGAAGAAAATTTATTCTTGTTATCGAAGGAGGACTTTTCAAAGAGCTCCAAGAAATTCAAAATATTGGTTTTTGATGGAAATTTTGAGAAACTTCCGAAACACTTCCTCAGATTCTACTAAAGGAATCTAATAAAGATAGTTAAAAAGTTTAAAATGACTTGCTCATAAAATTCTCTAAAATGAAAATGTTTAATAATAACTGAACTTGATCAATAAAGAGGCCATGCATACCTGTTGATTTTGAGACTGAAATTACGACTATGAAATATAACTTAAATTTTCTTTTACTTTCCAACACTTTCTCGGCACCTATAAATCAATTCAAATTATCTTAAACAAATATTCAAATAATTATATTAAGTGGCTAGTACATTGAATTAAAGAGCGCGTTGTGAGTACCCAAAATGCATAAAAATATTTACAACACCCCACATTAAGTCTCCATATTTCTTAGAAAATTTACAACTCAAACAAATTGAGTGCCCGGACAGACCCACAATTAAAATAGCTCAAAATAAGCAAATGAAATATAAAATATACAAATCAAACACATTTATTAAATTCTTAATAAATTCAGATGGCAGGGTTAACTGATCTGTTCCCTACAAAATTAATCTTAAGATGTATTTAACACATATATTTCATTCCATAAAACAATATACTTACTCATATTAATTGTATGTTTACAATATTTTAGCATTCCATAGCTCACAAATTTAGCTGGTGAAACAAATCTTTAATCCTTCATTTGCAGACCTTAAAATAACTGATCATTATTTTAAATTTTCTAACAATTTAGTTTACATATATACTGCAATCAATAATCATTACCTAGCCTACTATGGAATTAGATAAGATAGAGAAAAAAAATAATCATCACTCATGGAGGGGGAGTCCAAATTTACGGAACAACCATCTCCGGAACGTCCGATTTCCTAGAACTAACACCTTAAAAATAAATCCTCAATGGCAAGGGGAAGTCCACTCATCTAACCTCTGTTCCCGGAGATTGTCAACATAGCCTGAAGAAAAGGGAGCCTTCATAGTCTAACGCTCCTTCTGCTTACTTTTATTGTTACGCTGAAACCCACCACCGAGTATTAATGCCGGATACTCCTCACGGATTTTTAAATGAATGACTCTCCTTCAACGCTGCGCTCATACCCATATAGTGTTCGAAGGGATGAGAGATGAAGTAAAACGAGGTATATAACAAGAGATACAGGTACGGTCAAAAGTCTGTGAAATCCTCACACGTAAAATTGCACATCCTTAATAAATACGAAGTGGAGCTCTGGCCTTCAGTTTAGCACGATTCTTTTTTTTTTTTTTGCAAAAGTTTCGTTTAAGTTCAGTGCTCAGTCAGTTAAAACCCCTAAGGAGACTACTCAGTTTCGGCTCTTCCGTTTCAAGCAACCCCCAATCGGAAAAATAACGGGCGGCCTCAGACCCCTGCGCAGGCAAACCCGCCGCAAGACGGCTGGCCCAGAATCCTCTCTTCCTTTTTTTTTTCTTCTAGATCATCTGTTTACCAAATGAAAACTCAAATCTAACTGATTTAATCACCGTAAGAGCCTCAAAGAAAGCTCGGTTTGTCCACCCACTAAATTCCGCAGGCTGAAAAATGACACATAAAATTAAGCTTGACTACCCGGACGAATTTTGTTTTAATTTTTATAACTTCACTCCTTTCGATAAATAGAAGTAAAGACTCTGCACAAAGAATCAGCTGGGAATTGGAACCAGTGATCATCTAACGCGTGAGACGCAAAATTCGACCCGGCTAACAAGCGGACAAACAACAAAAGATAACAATCACTGCTGCCCTTAAAATAAGATATCTACAAATGCCCCTTCGTCCGAAAGGACCTATTTATTCAACACTTACCGCATCCACAAAGAAAAGTAAAGCAAGAGGCCAATTAAATCTTCCTTTACCAGTTCAATAAACAAAAACCTCTGCAGGGCGGAAGACATGCGACACAACACTACTAGCTCTCTGTCATCGTAAAAGCTTTACACAATCAGTTGGGGAAAACAAAGAACTCGTTCCGTTCAGATGTTCAGAAAGAAATGTTATCTATCTTTGTTAGAGAAAAAATCTAACCATTGAAAAACAAATTCGAGTGCAGATTTTAACTGTTTAAAATATACACTAATGGACAAAAAAATTAGCGCACCAAGAAGGAGTCGTCATAATGAAACGAAATTTTACATACGTAATGACTACTTTGATATAAGTAAATGATAAGGAAATCAAAGAAAAAGGATAATTTATTTCAGAAAAAAAAGCAAAAGAACGGAGAAGTTAATACTCCGTTGGACCCCCTCTAGCGCGAATGCACGATGCGATACGATCGGGCATTGAGTCATACAAGTTCTGTATGATGTCTTGAGACATTTCGTTCCATATTTGCTGCAACCTTGCCTCTAGTTCGTTCAAACTCGTGGGATGCCCAACTCGTCGTCCCAAATGATCCCAGATATGCTTGATTGGAGACAAATCTGGGGATCGGGCAGGCCAAGGAAGGGTAGTAACAGTGCGGAGACAGTCTTGTGACACCCTTGCCGTATGAGGCCGAGCATTGTCTTGTTGAAAAAGGACTCCTGGGAGTCGTTGCATGAGTGGCAACACATGTGGTTGCAGGATTTCATAAACATATAGCTGGGCTGTCATAGTGACACGGAACAATACTAGGGGTGACCGTGTATTGTAAGCAATGGCACCCCATACCATCACACCAGCTGTGGGAGCGATGTGTCGTTGTACAGCAAAGGCGGGATTGAGACGTTCACCACGGGCTCTCTACACACGAACATGGTTGTCAGCACTGCCGAGAATGAATCTGGATTCGTCGCTAAAGACGACCTGGTGACATTCCTCTGCAATCCAGTTTCCTCGTGCTCGATACCACTCCAAACGAAGGCGTCGATGGGTGGGCATCAAGGTCAGCACAAGTAATGGGTGCCGCGATACCAATTGTCCTTCCGCCATGCGCCTTCGTATTGTTCAAGAAGACACAGGGGCCCCTAGTGAAGGTGCTACCTGTGCCTGGATGGCGGCCGATGAAGCAGTTGGCTGTACGCGTGCATTTCTTACGATGTGGCGGTCTTCTCGACGACTGGTCTGTCAAGGGCATCCTGAGCCTGATGATTGCCTGAGCCATGATGTACGCCAGTTAATTCTGAATGCATTTTACGGTAATTCTGTATTCGTGTCTCGTTCATTTCTTTTCTGTTTCTAACAAATAATAATGCTTACGTTATAGTATTTATCTATTATTTTTCTTCTAATCAACTTGATCCACATTTTTCTTAAATTATTATTAACGCTTATGATGTCAAAGGAAAAAAAAATAGAATAATGATTATATGAAGTGTGGTTTCATGTCCACAGGAACAACAGATGATGTGCAAAAACTAAAATGCAGACTTTGTGGTGCCGTCTTTTCACGTTTTCAAACGGATATCTGAAGCCATCTTAGCTGCTGGAACATTTTAGTCGCAGGTATGATGGCGCAGATATTTCAGGCCATGGCACTGAATCATTGAAAGCTAAGAGAGTCCGATTTGATTCTTAGCAATCTCTCCAAAATTAGATTTTATACCAACTGATCTGATGACTTCATATCACGCGGCGTATAAAATAACTAAATGCAAGAAGCCCCATGCAATTGCAGAAGAGATGATAAAACCGCGTTCATCAAAAACGGCAACAAGTGTTCTAGGAACAAAAAGCCTCAAATAAGCTTATATTAAAGTCGTTATCAAATAATGTTATTCGAAGCTCAATTAGCGATTTGAATTTGGACATTTTGGATCAAGTTTTCGCTGATACTGGAACTATTGCAAAGTGCAGTCAACTTATTGCATTGTTGAAGTATGTCCATAATGTTCCATAAAAGATTTCCTGTTCTGTGAAGACGTAAAAACAACCTCAAAAAGAAAACACGTCTTCCATTATGTGAAGAACGTCTTTGCGAAGTATGGCTTAAATATTCAAATGATTCGTTCTATATGTACTGATAGTGCCCCTGCTATATTACGAAATAAATCAGGATTTTTTGTCCCATGAAAAAAATTTCACACATACAAGATACCTACTGTTTTGTTCACCGACATGCTCTGGCATCACAAACATTACTTCCAAAGATGAAAACGTCCTTTACGCTTTAATAAAGATCATCAACTAAACCATCAAATATAGGAGAATGGTAGTTTTGATGTTTTCCCAGTATATAATGTAAATATAAAAAATATTTTCTTTAAAACTTCATCCAAGAAGGCTGCGCTTTTCAGTGATGGATAGATGTAGCTTATGAATTACTTAATGTCTTGAATATACAAATCCGTTATTATTCAGGGCCACTGTCAACTTCATAAGTACCTTTACGCTTATTTTAAGGTGTCATAAAATATCTATATAAAATGTTAGAAACTGAGTCTGAGATTTCTTTCTTGCTAGTGAGTGTCGTAATCAAGACGCTGTATGATGCTTTTACTTTTGTTTCATTTTTTCTTCCTCGAATAGGTATTCAGTTATTGCGACCTGTAGAGATATTAGGATTTTTTGAAGCAGAGGACATGAAAAATGAGCAGTGCCCTTGCCGGGACTCAAACCTCGGATCTCTTGAATACGCATCGAGTGTACTAATCATTACACCACGAAGGCATGCGAAAGGAGGGTAAAAATACCTTATATACTTCCCTTTTGAAGAGAGACTGGGAATTATGGGACTCAATCGCCAAATCCTGGTGGTGAAGAATAATTATCCACCACCTTTTAGTTCGGACGATACTCTGGAGATATTAGGATTTTTTTAAGTAGGAGAGATTGAAGAATGAGCAATGCTCTCGCCTGGACTCGAACCTGGATCTCTCAAATACGCGCCGAGTGTGCTGTTATTACACAGCGAAGGCATCCCGAAAGGAGGGGGAAAATACCTTATAAACTAAATGGATTTCAGTTTAAATTTCAAGAATTATAATTTAAAAACGAGCCTTAATTGCTTCAGTGGATAGTGGAATATAAAGCATTGAGAGTACTCGTAATTCCTTTCTTGGTTTTAAAACTTGGAACATAAGAACATGGCTATAAAGAGCATCTTTATATTTCTTCCTTTTTTTACAAAGGTCTGTAGGAAAGCGTTCTTCTTTAGGCGGATAAGTCAGAATTGGCCAAGTGAATAAATCTGCTAAACCCTTGTTGTTTGATTGGCTTCAAATCTCGCGAATGGGTTAACTGCATGAACGTTTTCTTAGTTTTTCACAAGTAACATGAGTACGAACCAATCTTTATTAAAATGTATTCCACATAGGCGCCCCCAAACTTTGTATATTTAATAATAATCTTTCTATATTTTACTGTAACTGAAGAAATATACAAAACATAGGCAGGCAGCCTTCTCATGCTATACTGAAAATAATTGTATGCAACTCATAGACTTAAAAATTGATGTCTGATTAGATTGTGTCAAGTCCTATAACTTGATAATTTTACTCCATTTCAGTTTTAATATTATAATTCATTTTAGTTAAGTCCATAAACCGGCGCAATGAAATCACTGAAGAATAAGCATAAACTTTGTTGCTATTTTCCCTTCAGAATTGTCAGATTTTTAACTTCATCCGCTTAATGACTTTTCCTTAAGAGCAAATTTTTGAAAAATTAATCCAAGAAAGTGCGACGACTGAATGTATATTTAAAAGAATTTCATCTTATTAAATGCTCTTATTTCCTAAATGTAATGAAAGTTAATCTCATTAAGATGCGATTCCTGGAAGACTTAGGTCCCTTTTTCTTTTCATCTTTTCCTTTTCCTTGAGGACAGGTTTGCTTTCAAAGGAAATATAAAGTGCCTCACCCATCAAGAGTTTTCAACATAAACAAAAACCTCACTTCCACCTAAACGACTTTCTTTCATAGGAAACTTAAAAACTCTGGAGAATTCTTCCTCCTATGGAAGCTGCGAAATATACATAAAAGCTCTAGCATCAATCAAATGAATATAAAGACTAACAATCTATTTCCGACACAAAAACTGGAAAATATTCTCCAGGATTTTATTTTTTATTTCTTTCCCACCGCTACTTCATTCATTTTTATGAAAAGAGCTTGTCTTGTTTCTGTTGCGCGTAACATCCCGCAATCGATTTCTTTGGGAGTTTTAATATATAGATACAATATTCTCTCCATCTATTCGTTACTGTAAAATGATGTTTAAGCCGCAGATCAATAATTTCATTCCTGAAGTGACTTTTTATGCTTCATGTATTACTCGATCATCAAAATTAAAAAGAAAAAACTATATTTAAAAAGAAAAAAAAGAAAGGAAGAAAGAAAGAGAGAGAGAGATAGAAATTTTACAAGTACCAATCTCCAGAAAGTTAGAAACTACTTTTAAAACTCTTCATTGAAATGAAAATTCTAATAGTTCTTTGACAGCTTGTTTTCTATTTTTTGGGGCGTTTTAGAAAAAAGAACTGCTTAATATTTTCTAGAAAAGGGTTTAAAACATTTTATCCAAAAGGTTATTTTGGAAATACAGTGAATAAAAAGATCCTGCGTCTTGTAATATTGTTAAATCTAGAGAATGAAATATCAAGGCAATGGTAATTTAAATATTCGTTAGCACGTTCAGAAATTTGTTAAACAAACTGTCAAAAACTGTTTATGTATGAAAGAGATAACATTCAATTCCGCATGGCTCGGCCTAGAACAGATGTCATCTTTGTGATAAAATGCAACTATCAGGTAAATACAAGTACAAATTCGTAACTTCTTGCCCACTTAGTTCGATAATTTCTAACATAACTTATTAATCCGTAACTAGTTTAAGATGGGCAAGTTATCGCCGGTGCGTTTGTAAATAACTTCAGAGTAGAGTAACATAGAAAGAGATTCTAAATGACTGTCTATTAAAGTAAGACTTGATATTTTCCAAACAGCAAAATCAGAATTGCTTCTACTGTACAACAGCAAAGTATTTCTTAGCTATATATAACTAAAGTCATACCCGATTACGAAATCCTAGCAGGAACAACACCTAAATTTATTCAACAAGCATACTCTTCAGAATAACTATATTAAGCGAAATCGAAGCGAAGGCTTTTGTGGAAGCAGTCATAAACATAAGAATGATGAATATGCTTCAACTGCTTTCTCCATCTAAGCAGTCCTCCCACATGAGAACTGAGAAAAAAGTTCATCAAAAGGAAGAACAGCGAGCTGTAATGAGGTTTCTGAAGGAGAGATTTTATTAAAACCATTAGAATCAGAATAGCACTTCCGCTATCAAAAATTGAACAGCAGTCTGGTTGCTTCTTTCTTGATGAGTCTCTTTCTCAATTCTCGTATGCTGTAACTGCTTGGAGAAAGAAAATGCTTGTAGAATTCCATTTTTGATTAATGAAATTATCCCATCTAACTACGTATGACGCTAGAAGAAATATTTTCCAGAAACGAGCACATCCGTCACGTTCCATTGAAGGGTTACTAACCGAAATATGTTTCGTTGAAAACTGTATCCAGCCAAGCCACGCGGAACCTTTCGAAACTAAACTGGAAATGTTTCGTCTGAAGCGCCTTCTCGTATTACTTCTCCAAAACTGGTTTTCGCATGAGCCAACCAATCAGATATCTCGAAATAAAAATTCTGGGAAGTGTTTCTTTCAACGCACTATTCAGGTTAGCATGTAGGTCTGATGCTAGTTTAAGGGATGTAACGTCGGTTTTTCCTAGCATCCTATCCGTGTGTCATAAATTTTGTTTGCGTTTCCCTATCAAATTCCAAATTATCTATTTCATAGATTTTCCCAAACCTTCTGCTATTTTTTTCATCGAATGACCTTCATAATTAAATATCTATTAAATTGCTAATTAATGATCTTTTGATTTCTCAGTGCACCAAAATCAAATGGAAAATGATCACAAGTTAATAGAATATCGTACATAGAAAAGTTAATTTCATCTTTCACTCAAAGCAAAGGTAAAATATGAAATACGTCGGGCTAAATACATTTAATGAATGTTTATCATCGCATATAACAGACCTCACTGTATATTTCAATAACTGTAATTTCCGCCCAAGGACAAGGATATGAATACAGTTTGTTAATTTAGGAAATGTATGTACACAGGTCCTTAAAAATGAAGAAATGCTGACATTATGTAGAAGAAAAACTGTTGGTGGACGCTGAGACTCACAAATCTGTAGAACATTATAACTATATACAGAAAATAATACGTTTGTCCAGATTCTTAAGGAAAGAGGATGCTAACAATATCATTCAAACAAAACCAGGCAAGACACATCAAAAGTGCAAGAATGATATTTGTAAAAACATTTATGCAGTTCCATTAACACAAATTCGGCCTAACTTTCAAAATCGCTCATGGCAAAAATCTTTCATCCAACTAATAACTTGTCAAAAATTTTACAAAGAGCTGCTTCACGGGGAGAAATCATATTTCTGGTATTTTCTATCATGACCATTGAGATAACTCAGACTTGTTAGATCAAATGGTTACCAGAAATAAAACGGATGGCTATTACGCTATTTTAATAGCATGTTATTAGGACCATTGAGATTAGGAACATCACGAAGAATTTGACATCGGAAAGAGTTAAGGTTCTGATGGTATTGGCAATGATATCATATGTGTAATCTAAGATATTTTTTTGCTAATCTGTTTATTTCACACTTTATGACATGTAGAAAAACCATCGGGCTACAGAAATTGTATTATTATACAAAAAAACAGTTTCTGACCGCTGAAAAAATTCCTTGTTCAAAATTTAAAGTATCACATTGACAAGCCCGATGACTTAAGCAAGCATGAGTGCGGCTTCAAACCTAATTTATCTGTAAAGCATATTTTGAAGAATTTAAATGAGACGAGTAATAATAATTTGTTAATTAAGCAGCATACATCTGTTATATAAGTAGACATTCATGGAAATTTTGATTCATTAATATCAAAGAAAGAATCTTAGTCCAATAGAAGTTAACTGTAGTTAAGCAATTTATGTTGTTAAGCAAGTTGACGTTTAGCCACCTAAGAAAAAAAGAATCTTAAACCAGTAGAAGTTTGTTGTAAAGAAATTTATGACTTGACGTTTAGTCACCTAAGTAATAAATCTGTTCCAGCAACAACCGATGATGATATGATTGAAAAACATGCATTAGTGTGAATCGTCCGTAAGTTTTTTTTTTTATCTCGGGCCAACATTATCTATCTTCAAGGCAGATACAGCCAAAGAAATGTTTAATAATGACATTTCACATGCTTGTTTATGTTGATGACTACCGAATTCTAATAGGCTAAGGAATCGGAAGGGGTACGAAATATATGTACAATTATGTACAATATGCCGTACACCAAATAGCTAGCTGAGCAAGAACAAAAGTCAATGACATCTGACAGCAAGGACGAAAACCCTTTAATGAAAGGCACCATAAGAGAACCTCCCTCTATCTCCTCCGGAAGGCCTTTGAAACTGTAAGAAAACTGAGTTATCTAGGATTAATCTTAGACGTTCTGCTTTCAAGAGCTCCACGCTAAGACATAAAAACGAGAATTAATTCTAATTGTTAATCTACTGAAGTAAACTGGATGGTGTTCTCTTAGCTGCTGAGGTCAAGGTATCAAGAGAAAGAAAATTCACTTCATGATGTATCCTTATGAGACAGGAAAAGTACTAAGTATATATGTAAGATGATATTCAATCTGCACGGTTTCCTGGTTTTCTAATATATTCGTAGCTCATCTATTTCTATATATCCGTGCCGAATTACTTGAAAAAAAGCGCATTTTATGTACTAGTACGGACCTCTGAAGTATAAGAGGAAATAGCTCTGGTAAAAATTCTAGAAGAGGCATACTACAGGCAAAATTTGAATTCTTTGAACTTGAACCTTAAATTCTTTGATGAACTTGAAACCCCACACGCCCTGTCATCCAACAAACATGAAATTCCATACAAACGCAGCTCTAAGCAATGTTGAAAGTGATTGTCGTGATGATCAGGCTGAAAATGATTATGGCATTATCATTTTTAAGGATGGTCCTCAATTTAATAATGTAATTGATAGAGGATTTTACGTGCTTTATTATACTAATGTGATCGATTCCTGGCTAAGGAAGTTGCATGTTACGATACTCAATCTAATAGATAGAACTCCTAGCTATACAAAATGCTATATTACTGGGTGATTGAAATACCGCGTTTATCGAAAGTTCAAAATTGGGGAAATTCTAAAATGGATAAGAATTACAAATTATTTGATTGGATGATACTACTATACTGTTACAAATAATACAACACTTAAAATTTCAATCATTTTATGATGTTAGCTATAAAAATCATTTGTCTGGTGCAAGACTGAGATGAGATTTCCCCAAGCAGAACGAACTTTTAAGACTGGGCGTTACTTTGCGGCGCATAAATGTGATTGCGATGGAATCTTTCTCATCTTCTTTGGATCTCTTTAACGTTTAAACAATTGTTTCGTAAGAATACTTTGCGAAATAACGCTCTATCATAAATCTTTTTTTCTGTCTGAGAAAAGCTCATCTCTACCTTTCATAAACAAATGTTTTTAAAGCTAATAGCATGAACTGCAAATGAAATTTCAAGTACTATATTACTCATAACAGTATAGATATACTATCTATTAAAACAATTTGCCATTAATATCCTTTTTAGAATCTCCAATATGTTTGAAAATTTAATCTGCATGATTTTGGAATCACATGTATGCACGTGATAAAGGATGGAGAATAAAATGTATTCAGATTTCATGTTCACCATAAAAATGATAAAAAACATAGCGAATAAATATCCTGAACGGAACCTGTTTGCAGTTTTTGAAAACTTGCACCTATTACTAAATTGTGGCCCTGCTCATAGAGGGATAGTTAAGGAATGATGCAGCAGATGACTTGGACAAAACAACGGCTACAAAATGACATCATTACAGTAGTCACAGGATTATTATTATAAAGAACTTGGGCAAGGTATGAACAGAATAATGCCGTAGGGAAAATGCCACGAAGATTATGTACATATTTTCTTCCCGACAATTGCTATAAACTACTCGTACATTATTATCTCACACAATATCTTATAGCTGGTGGTCCATTTGCGGAATAACTCTACCATTGCGGCTTCAAAGAAATTCACCAATGCACCGATGAAGAAACGTGAAATCCAACTATTATGTTTTCGAATGTAGAAATACTCAGAAACTACACTTAAGAAATCTATCTCTGGACAATTCATTTCTTGAGCACTAAACACCATACAAAATCTTAAGGCGATGATAAAGATGTAAAGCGTGATGACTCAAATTAGTGAAAAGCTAAGGGCTCCATATACCCTTTCATTTATTACATATGCATAATTTTTTATTTATGACCCTTTGTTAAATCATTTGTATAATGTACCGGACTATATTGTTTTAACATAGCCTATACTTTTGTACTGTAAATAGCTTGAATTTGATTATGCAATGCCTTCTAATGTGTTATATGTTTCCTACTATTACGTTAAAACTGAGATTATATTATATGAGTAATTATGCAAAAGTAGTACTATCCTTAAGACACTACCATATACGTAAACTAACTTCAATTTTGTTCTTTTTAATTTAATTTTCTTTCCAGCGGAGTAGCTGATTTTCCGTTGACGAGGTAATTTGCTGATGTGCGCTTTGAGTTTAATAGTAGCCTGGTCAAAGTCACGTGCATATTCGCTGTAATTAAACTGGGTCTATTCTTAGCATGTCTGCTTACTACTAAACGATTATTATTATAACGCCGCACGAATCTCTTTATTTTTATGAATTGTTTCGCATAATCATCTGAAATGAGTACGTATGTAAGCAATTAGAAGGGGCAGAGTTAAATTAGAATAAAAAAGAAAAATTGTTGAATAACTTAAATAAAAGATACCTTTTTTTGTGAAGATAAGGTAGATACTAATGAGAAATAGGTTTTTTTTAGTTACAATGTCTTACATTGTCCAAAAATTAATCTTATGCATCGTATATTTTATCATCGTACATATTATATGTAAGGTATATTATTGCATATTGTTCCAGCATTTCACAAGTGAATGGACAAGACTAAAAATATGCTTCCTGCGCCCATAATTATGCCACATTATTATTTCCCACCTTGTTTTTTTTAAACTTTTCTAAAACTGATATCGATTATTTAGGAAACTGAATTATGGAAATTGATTCGTGTGTCTCACTTCCTTTCTGACTATTTTTCGCCGTCAGCGATACAACCAATTCCCATAATTTTCGTCTACTGTGAGAATCTGTGCTTTTATGGAATTTAAATGAACGAAAGAAATGAGAGACTATTTTAATATCATTCTTTACATCTAAATATATGTCTTGGCATTGACGGAAAATTATTTTTAAAAACGTTGCGATAAATTTTTAAAAATATTTTTCCTCCATATTATTTTTAATTTATAAAGAATATCTTGCAAAGATGCGAAACTTAGTGGAACTATTGTTCAGAATATGACTAAAATATTCCAGATTATCTTCGTGAAAAACATTTTGTGCTTAATGTTTCATGAACAAAGAAAGAAATGGCCAATAAACTTTTTCTTGATTAAAAAGTCATTATTGATAGCACATAACAATTTAATAACCGAATGGAGTAAGAAACAATTCACTAAAACAACGTCTGACCTCTTCTGAAGTGAGAAACATATACCTTACGAACAAAACGCTCGAAACTTTTATTAATCTACTGGTCTTGAGAGTTCAATAAATTCGGTTATTCGGTTATATATTATTCTCTTTACCCATTTCTAGCGTAGTTCCTCTTCCAATCTTTTATTTTCATCAGAAAGTCGTCTGCCGGGAGGCATTTATGCGCTAAGTTAATTTCGAAATCATCGAATGTCCTCTCCTTGTTGTCTTTTTTCCCTTCTGTATTGTCAACATCCGGTACAACACTCAGAATTAAGTTTTCGGTAGGTGGCAATTACGTCGCCAAGAACCTAAAGCAAATTAAATACCGAAAAAGGCAAGACAAGAGGACGGTTGAAGTTTACTTAATAAATATTTTTTTCTTTGTTACATAGTTGTTTGCTAGAAGCTTATTACTCTAGTCTTAAAAGGGTGTTACTAGAGGGAGAAGTGGTTATTAGCGACTGTAATTTCCTGTTGCAGTCCGCCTACGCTTCATTAAGTCAGAGGGGAAAGCGGGGGTCTGATTCGTCACATGATCTTATCCCTTCCTTAGCACATGTAACCTTTAGCGTTAACCCTAGGCAATGACTGTTATTAAAGGAATGTTACGCAACATTGTGTTAGGAACAAATGCCGGCTGAATGGAAATTTTTCTTAAATAATTTTCAAATTCTTCGACTAATTATCACACTTATCTTTTACTCATTTATTAGTTTCATTGTGCTAGATGTAGGTTTTACATAAGGTATTCCAGATAAAATACGTTAATATAATTTCCGTTTTTTCTAGATTGATAAGCATGCTGACACAAAAGAAAATTCAGATTGTGCCTGGATTATGTTTGAAACTGAAATGAATTTTCTAGTCTCTTTCTCATGCGTAAGTGCATATAGAGAATTGATTGTTGCAAGGATTTAAAATTTTTATTTCCGAAGTTATAAATTTATGCAGTCTTTAGTCATTTTCTGAAATAATATTATTAGAGTGAATAAAAGTCTAATGTTATAACATATACAAAAATTTCAGTTTAAAATTTTATGATAGATAAAGCTGTAATAATAATGCTGAAACTTTTCTTCAAATGAATTTCGAATTTGCGATAAACAAGAGATATGAACAAGAGATAGGAACGTATTATTCAGTCCAAGAATATTGGTTCCGTCATCTTAATTTCATAGTAAAGCCATGCTTTGCGATAAAATAGTGAACAAAATTGAAAGGGAACAAATTTATTGGATAATGTGCAAGATACAATTAATGAAAAGATTAAAGATAAATGAAAAGATAAAGTAAATGAAGATACAATTAATGAAAATTCATCAACTAGGAACCGGAAGATCCTGACGAATGTAGAGGGGTTTTACAAAATTTAATTTAACTGGTAATTTTAATAAAAATTGAAAGACTGGTTCAAATAATACAAATAATTACCAATAAATAACTTGTGGCCGACCATATCAGTACTCTTTTCAGTGTGACATTGTCATGCTTAGGTTTAATAGTTTACAGAATACTACACTAACAAGATAGTTATGAATTTTCAAAGAATTCATACTTTTTGCAGAATTTTGCACAGTTGGAACCATAAATTTTGTTAAATAGAAAGCTATAACTGTTGAGGAAAGGGAAATATTGAGGCAATTTTCTACTGGAACTAGCTTCTGCTAGCTACTGGCTAGAAAGGGAAATATCGAGGCAATGTAATAGCATGGGAAATGAGAATTTAATATGATCATTTTCAGTGATATAATGTTAATTTTATTCATTTTAATAAATTTGTATATCTATAAAAGAGAGAATGAACATTTTTCTTAGTAACAAGCTTTGAGTTGAGAAATACTTGTCTTAAGTTAACAAAACCCAAAAAGAGCCAAGAATTAATTTTTGGTATAGCAGAATAGTAAACATTTTACGAAAAATATTTTCTGATTAATCTGTACAAATAAAAGATATCTTTTATCTATGCTGCGTTTAAATTTCATGTGAACTTAAATTCACATGAAACTAATTGTGGTACTAAATTGTGGTAAAACATTTTAATCACAATTCGGCCATTGAAGAGCTTAAACAAGTTTTGATGACCCTCATATTTCCAAATTATGTTGAGCACTTGAAGATATTACCTCAAAGACAGAAATAATTTCAGAGCTAAAACAATAGTAGAAGCGCAGCCATTTTCAATAATATTAGTACATACACGTTTCTTGAAGATTTTCAGTTTTCTTTTCTTTACAAAGTGTAAAATTATTTCCAAACTTAGCTTGTTACGTTTATACCCTAATTTAATTTCGTTATTCAATATACAACGGTTCTAAACATAAGAATATTATTTTTACATACTTTTTCTTCTGCTGCCAGATTCCGAAAATTCATTGAAACTCCGCGTAGGAAAATCGTGATTGACGTCACGAGCAGCACTGCCTATCGAGAGGCCGAGACATCCTCCCCCCTTTGTCTGTCTCAAGAGGTATGATCAGCTGCATCGGTCGAGACACTTCTTTGCGATCAATACGCATTAAACATAATCTTCATTTTCCGTCGTCGCCTTCGATTGCCCTTTCAACAAGGAGCCTTTTGCCCATACGTCGAGGCCTATGTTCTCTTATACAAGTCCAAGGTTCCCTTTCCGAATGAAAACTAATTTGTGAATATTGCGTATTTGATGATACTTGCATAGTTCCAAAAGATACTCCTTAGACTATCTCTTGCAAAATGTATCCAACAATTTTAGCTGCATCCTATAATTTAGTGTAAGTTTCGGATGCATGTTTCGATGGCAACGTTGTCGGTTTCTGACCAGTTAGAAAATGACTTGCAGTCGAGGCATTTTCAAAATCATCATTCCATCGCTCATACACTAATGGTCTGCTGTTCAGGGTGGCTTCTAACTTTACCTATGTAGTAAAAGTGTTTCCTCATTCAGCAACGAACGACGAAGCTATTTTATGAGACATCGCTTAGTTAATCCTATTAAACACGCCCACCAAGCCGCCCGTGGCGCAATAAATTTCTATTCAATGACGTTTGTAGCATACAAATTTTGGACTCTATTAGCTAATACGGTATTCCAAAGCGAGGCCAAGGTTTTGTTTGCGAAGTAAACGGTGGTGGCCTTATCAGTATAGATGGTGTGAGGGAGTCGTTGTCGACCGATAAACCTCTGAAATGCCATGATGAACGTATCATTATAGTCTTGTATGCATTCCATATAAATATGCTCTAAATATGGGTTAACGCATAGTGTTCTGCGTAAGATATACAAAGGTTTCAAGGTTATATCATAACTGTCGGAAGATATGGTAGCATCTTGTTTCTATGGCATTTTTCTAATTCGGCGTCCCTTTATTATTTGTAGGAATTATGGAAAGTTTTCAAAATTTCTGTATCATTGACGGGCATTTCTATATCTTGAGAAAGTTTAAGTCCAATGCTTTCTAAATTCCTAAATCTTTTAACTCTTCATCCATTTACGTGTGATAATTGATGTATTATTATTATGAATTAGGGATAAAGGTATAACAGTAATTTTGGAACGAGATTCGCTAAAAATCCAACCAAAAATCATGGCAACATGATAAGGATTTGCGTTAATTTGACAGGTGGCTCGGAGTTGATAATAAAAGTCCGCATTAATACACACTTCAATAGTTATGTTCTGTGATGTGTCATAGGGATAAACAAGTTTCAGTTTCTATTTACGAACAAGAAGGGCAATATCTAATGATATGCGATGATATGCATAAGTGTTACTGCTTTCAAACGTCTTTAGGGTGATTGTAGATTTATTGCAGATGCCGGATAGTTCAAACTACACTCGACGTTCAAGTTGCGCAATATTTGAGGAAACAAATGGTGTAACTTGTAGAGTATCCTAACTAGTAGGTTATAATTTTAATATACCTAATAGATATGGATGGACAAAACTCAGCTGGCTTCTACTAGCTAAAATGCATGGAGTTCATTTAGTAATGTTAGTTGGACCACTGATATAGATTTGAGCACTTTGTAAATAAGTAAAGTTAAAAGCAAATATGTCTATTTGTTAATGGAAGTAACGAGGGGGGAATGGAATGGGATTTGTATTTTTACAGATTTAAACATGGGGCGTATGATTCCTATATAATAAACCCTTGCCGAATATAGGGTTTATCTCATCAACACATTGCGCGTTTGGCAAAATCGCCTTCCGCAGAGTTAACGTTCTATGAAAAAAGCTGGTTATGGTATAGGTCAAGAAATTAAGAAGTAAGCATATTATTAAGAAATATGTAAATTATTAAATTGAAAAGTATGTAAATTATTAAGAAGCATGTAAATTATCAAAATTATTATTTGTATAATTTATACAAACCAAAATATTATTTTAATCAAAAGGGGAAAATGAAGCAAATGCTAAACGGAAGGATTGCTTTGGGGCAGCTCATTAAACGCATCGCGGTAATACTACAAAGTTTTTCAATACCTGTCAAAGTATTCTTCCTTTATTTGAGTCAGTTCACATTACAAAATCAGACAGTTCCTGTGCATTTTTTAGCAATTCGTTTAACATCTTATACGTTATAGGCCCTTAATCTTCTTCACTATCGCTGTCGGCTTGCGTTATAATTATCCAGTTTTCATTTGCCATTTCATAATCGTCATTCTAAAATAATTTTTTGGAAAAAGGAGAACTTCTTCCATATCTGAAAATCATAGGCCACCTGTTACTTTCGCAATTTGTACAATTTCCTTTGCTTCATTTTCAGCCGATGGAAATTCTTTAAAACTGTTGACAACTTTTTGCCAGCGCTGATGTCACAAAACATTTATTGTTGATGAATTCAGTTGTCCCCATGCAAGTTTTCTTTTTTTGTACACTGTCTTATGTTGAATTATTCCCGAATGCCATTAGTGTGTCATGCTTTCCTTCGCTTTTTCTTCGTCTGCTTTATTTGCAGAGATGTAAATACGCCTAACTTGATAGGCTTTGAATGTTTTTATGATTCTTTGATCCATCGGTTAGATTAAGGAAGTAGTTTTCAGTAGAAGGATTTAAAATACCTTTATATTATTTGGGCACAGTGTTGTGAGGGTTTCAGTGCCGTGCCTTGAGCATTATCGAGAATTAGGAGAACTTTAAAGCTCAGATTTCTGCTGTTCTAAGTAATGTTTCACTTCTTTAACGAACAAAGATTCAAACCTATCATTAAACAGCATTATTGCAACGCGGCCAATGCTGTGAAGCGTCCCGGATATAATTGAAATTCTCGCGTTGGACAGATTAAATGGAGACAATTAAGATAACGCATACACGCAAAATCGCATTCCGCAGGTCAGCGTTCGGCAAGGGTTTAATATAATGCGATAATAACTTCCATATACATAATATATAAGAAGACTGGGAGGAAACATATCTATGGGAGTTTTGTATTGAGAATAAAATATTGATCTCAAAGCAGACTTCTTCGTTAATGAATATCGATTCTCTCTGATAGAGTTGAAGAGGTGAAGAAAGCTCATATGCTGAATTTTATGGATGAGCTTTCATTATCACGTCCCTGATTTTTATTATTTAAGTAATGCGTTCTTTCAAAATCCAAAACATTAGCCTACATTTTTTTTGTAATTCTCAGCATGTAATGAAAAATGAAATAAAATTTTAAGAATTGTTAAATTAAGCTAAACCGGAATTCTAAACACTGGACCCAATTAGTCAACTCAAAAATGCAAATCTAAATACATGAAACACGGCAAATATTCTTATAATACAAAACTTGAAAATTGAAATTAAAATTATAAAAAAAAATGAATTTGAAAAAATAGTATAAATATAATGTTATATTATAATCTAGAAAATTCGTCGAAATTATTTTATAGAAAAAACTTTTACAGGAACATTGAAAACAAGGCCTATTATTTTATCTTAAATTAACTGTAAAGCAGTTTTTTATGTAACTTGTCTTAATGGTAATTTGTTTTAATCTCTGTTACTTTAGCACTGGAAATTTATTTTATAAGTCCTTATTTCCCCTTTGTAATGTTTCAGATATTTCATATATATAATTAAATAAATTAAATTGAAACTTCCAGGACGGAAAAAACTTTTAGAAATGTAAAATTTGGTGAGAAAAGAGAGAAGACAACTTCTTAAAGACTATGGCTAATAATATGCAGAGCGAAAAGTTACAAGTAAACACATCAAAATAAAGCATACAGGAACTGTTGCTGCCAATTGAATAACTTTAGATTAACTCTCCTTTCTCTCTATATATAAAATATGTACATGCATTGTGCCTGTAAAAGTGCATATGCCGCCTTTATGTTTGCAACTGTTGGTCGCAAGCCCATACTTCCAAATACAGAAAATATTCATGTCTGAAAATTTGAAAATTTGGAAATCTTTTTTTTAATTGCAGAATTTAACTTACATCTGAGATTCTGTTACACGTAAGGTAATAAAAGCTTTACATATTTAAAAAAAATTAATTCCCTTACGGCAAAAAATGATCAAGATGTTTTAAGATAACATTCAAGGGCATAAACAAACTGATGAGCGACGTATTTAAACTTGTACACAACTAAATTGAAATAAATTTCCACGTGACTGACGCTAAAAATAAAGCATCATATCGTAGAAAAAGGTTTCTTGACGTCAACAGATTAAATGAAGAGCATTCCTAAGCAAACTAACATGAAATGTTTTGATCAATGCAAAGTGTTTGAGAAGAGAAATTTTATTCGTAAATATTATAGAGCTTAGGTTTCAAAGAACGGTAATAGACTGCAATATTGGCACGTAGTTAATTAGTAACATTATCTGCATAAATTCAAAATGAAATGGAATTCAATCCATTTCTAGTCCAATAAATATTAAATTATCATCCTTGATTAATAAAATTGTACACAAATGTTATTAAAGTAGTTTTATCGTTTGAAAATCTTATAAATTATTCATGTGAAAATGCTTTCGGAACACTTATGCTAGCAAAATTACAAGTAAAAGAATATTACACGTTAATAAATTATAAAGGAATACCACTGATTGATAACAAAGAAAAACATCAACCTGGAACCCCTGAAGGAACGAAGAAAGAAAAAGGACAAAACTTAAATATTTCAGTCAAATGTGTTGCGCGGGGGTTAAACGTTATGTTTTTATAATGTTATAATCTTTTTCTAAATAAAACTGTAAGAACTTATGAACTGTAAGAACTGGACCGTACACAAAGTTAGATTTTTTTTAAACATTTATGATTTTGCTTAAAACTTAAACCTATCATAATATTATAAATATTTGTATGATGTAAAATGATTTTAAACCTGATGGTGCATGTTTACTACCAACCATTGCTAAAATAACAGCTGCATATAGACGTTCAGGAACACTGTGTATACAGATGTAATAGAATTATAATAATGCAATAAACATACACCCTCTACATATATTATACCGTATTTCAAATAGAATTATGTATTATTTCTCAATTATTATTTTAATCGAAAAAAAAGATAATCAGAGGTTGAATATTTTTTTAGTTTGGTTTTTAATATTTTCTCGTTCTGAATGGAATAATAAAACGTTTGAAATTTAAAACAACCTGCTATGAATAAAGAATTATTTAAAACAACCTTCTATGAATAAAGGAATTATTTAAAACAACGTTCTATGAATAAAGGAATTATTTAAAACAACCTTCTATGAATTAAGGAATTAGCCTAAGCGCTAGAAGCGCATAAGTTTAGAAATACTGTCTTTAAGTGAAATAAATAAGCTTCAGCGATGAGCAGAAACTGCATATTTCACTGATCGCATCAGAGAGGTGCATTTTGATGATTAAACGAGCTTTCATTTTGATATTTGGAATTTTTAAAAGAAAACGTGATGTGAAAAAGAGAAAAAGCGCTTAATTTTTTTTACATCCCTGAGCTGACTTAAAATGTAATTGAATCGCTTTCATCAGTATCTTTCATGGATGCATGAATGTTTTTCACAAATAAAATTCCGCATGATGCTACTTATGCAGGATAGGAGGGGAAGCAAAGACACGTTTTTCGGCTCATAAAGTTGTAGTCTCTCTACTTATTATTTCTAATGACAGAAATGACAAGGACAAATCTTATTTTAAACTTCTGGGAATAATTCTACTATTAGAGTATATACATTTCTTTTAATATGGGGAAAATAATAGATTCTGCAATATCTGCTCATCACGACTAAACTGTACTTTTATTTAAAAGCTATAATAAGTATGTGTAAAACCAAGCGGTTATTGACTGTAAAGTTCGAAATGAGAATTAAATTTTATTTATTCACTACATTGAATGAATAATATTAAAACTTGGTGGTTTCATAATAATTTTTAAGACTCGGGCTCAAACGTATATACGTTGTTTCAGTACAACGTTGCAAAACCTTTTGGGAAGGATAGGTTGCTCAAAACCAAATTCATATAGTTGTGAAGTATCCGAAACGTTATCTTCAAAAGCTAGATAGTGATATACCGGCGAACGCCAGGCTAGAAAATGTTGTCTCAGGGAACCGTGATTGTGTTTAAATGCTTGGCCCAGCATTCCCATTAGACAATCACTTAATAAATTCTGTTCTTAAAATTACTATCTTAATAGCTCATGTCTGTTCTCCTGGACAGAAAAAGTTGAAAGATGAAAAATGAGTACCTCATAATAGACTGCTGGAGGAAGATGGACTGCCAGAAAATACCTTAATGTCATTAAAATTTCTTATAACGCAAATATAGAATACGATAAAATAAAGTACAATTTTTAAAAAAAATTTTCTAGCCTTTTTAATAAATCAACAAGATATAATCTGATCTGGAATGTTCCAGAACAGAAAATACTGTAAAAAATTAAAAAATATAAAATAAGAATTTTCAAAATTAGAAATTAGATAAAACAGTAACAATTGGTTAAATTAGGAGCAATCAGTTAAAATAATATTTTTCGAAAGTTACTAAAGTACTATTACAAATTAGATACAATTAAATCTTTAAAGTCAATATTCAAGGAAATGAAAGTAAAACAAAATTTAAGAATGATAGGTTATTAGTCTAAAATGTGACACACTATTTCAACAGATCAAAGGATTCAGTTTAGGGAAAGGAATTAATTTAATATACGTTGTAATTAGAATTTGTCGAGATATTAATGGCTCAGAAAAAGTGTTATAAGGACTCAGAATCCATTCACATGGCATTGTTCAGATCAATTAGTGTAATTAATTTCAAAACATAAAAAAATAAAAAATCTGAAAGCTTTCAGATTAAACTATAAAATTCAGTTCAACCGCAATGTCGCAAAATAATTTTAAAATGAGCATATCTTTAGAATTTGCAATACACAGTATCGCGCGCTGAAGGTAAAAATGTTTATAGATAACAAAACAATTTCCAAATTTGGGCTTCCAGATCCCATATTCGAATGGAGGACATCGTTAATTAAAATTCGATGTCTCTAGGTACCGTTGTTTTTTTCGCAGTGCGAGAAATATAAATACATTCATGGAGATTCTTCTTTGTTTAATTTTTTCAATACAATGCAGGGTTCTAATATTTGGTAGCAACAATTTGAAAAGTGAACCGACATTTATAGTGAACCGGCTCAAAATGCCGAAATGAATAGCCCTTCGAGCAAATTGCCCCTTTGGACTAATTAAGAAATTGTAAAACTGTTAAAAATTGCTGCATAACAAAAGCAATTAAATTTTAAAAGTCAAAAACCTCAGGAAACGAAAACTAAGTCACATTTTTGAGAACAGAAGGAAATAGCTTAAAATGGGAAATATTTTCAAAGACATAAAATTAGAAAACAAAGAAAAAAATGTAA
This sequence comes from Stegodyphus mimosarum, assembly GCA_000611955.2. Taxonomy (NCBI): domain Eukaryota; kingdom Metazoa; phylum Arthropoda; class Arachnida; order Araneae; family Eresidae; genus Stegodyphus; species Stegodyphus mimosarum. Next base: position 308,711 of record KK114118.1, on the reverse strand, counting down.
TTAATTACGTAATAAATTAAATGGAAAAGATAATTAAAAACCTGTGATAAAGGTGTTCTTTGGTATTGTTGTATTAATTCCATGTGACTGGAAAGGAAAGAAAATGTTGTTAAGTGTTAACTTGAGTAGTAGGATAGTAGTTTGATGAAATATAAAATAAAAATTGAAGATACGAACTGAGTTGTAAAGAAATCGTCTGCAAAAGCCAAAAAATTAAAATGGTGGAGGTGGTAAACGCAGTAATGAAATTGTTATATTTAATTAATGAAAAAAAATCGTATGTAATCATTGCTCATCGCTTCACAATCAAACTAATAATTGCAGAATTTCATTCTTTTCCTTATCGGACAGATAAAAAAAACTGATGTTTATTCTGGAATCTGTAAGATAATTGGCGAAGTTTTCAAAACACTTATCGGGTCCCAATCATTTATCTCCAGCATTTTAAAATTATTCATAAGAATTTGAAATTTTTGCAGATTGTAAAAATTCAGCTTCTTAAGTTTACTTTCTTTTAATTAAAAATAGTAAAAATGTTAATTTTGCGATCTTTCACACTTTTTATTTATATACTATAACGTTACAATTTCACGCTCTTGGTTAAACACTGCAGAGGAAGGTTTTATTCTGTCATAGATTATACGGCATCATTCAGAAATAACCTTTGCAGCTATACTGAAGGAATTTCCTAAAAAGATTATAGGATATATCAATTGTTATTTCCAAAACGCGGAAAGGTGCTTCGGGCAGAGCTAATATAATATTTTTTATTTCTTTCTAGATATTTATGAAATTTTTCTTCTTCCCTCAAAGAAATAATATTTCAGACACGTATGAAGTGATTTTGTTTTTTTCTTTTTTTCTTTTTTTTCCACTGCTGCAAATTATTCAAACATTTAATGTATAGTAATATATTTAATTTTATTTCTAAAACCGTTGGAAATATTACAAGAATTAATAGTTATAGTATATATATACGAAACTTATAAAATATTGTTAACAGTCTTCTGCTATATATTATACTTAAAAATATTGTTAACAGAAATTCAGCAGTTGCATATTTTGAATAATAGATTTTAACTATTTACGCTAATCGCTAAGCATTTAGAGGTTATCGCACGACTATTATTTGCTTAATTTTCATACAATAAAAATGAAAATATTTAAAGTATTGTGAATATTACCAGAATACAGCACAGAAATACGATGCTAGTATATGTGGTTGACAGAATAATATTGATCCACCAGCTTACTGTAAGGTTGTCATAAATCTTGGATTTGAGGGATAGGGATTTGCAAATTTTGATAAAACGAAGTATACCTATATTTATTTATTTATTAAACGTAAAAAAGTCGATGATTAATTGTGCCTTTATGCCTGATTTTGAACCATTCGTGGAAGTTTCAAGTTTCAGAGTCGCTGCTAAGCAATACCCAGTGAAGAAAAATAAATTCTAAAGCGCTGTAGCGATTGTCAAATGCTGTTCGATGGAATTTTGTAACTCAATATAATAAATGTCTTCGAGAAAAAGTAATAAATTTTGGAAGCACGTTTATATTTGTCAAAAAAATGCAATATTTAGGTCAGACGCTTTCACTGCACAGCTCGTGTTTGAAATATCTTTTTAATTAAAATTAAGAACTCAAGCGATTGTATACATCTATACCCGTCTTTCTAACTACTAGAAAATAAAACACAAAGCTATCATTTGCTAGGATGAATCCCATTGGACAACTTTTGGGCAAAGCCATGCGAGCTTCAGTGTTTCTTAAGGAATAACTTATTTGGAGTTATTCTGAGAACTGATTCTTACTTGCAGTATTTTAAATTAAGATCCAAAACATTGCATCTATTGTTACATTTTTCATCTCTTCATACCCAGAAAGAAAGGACATCACAGAAAGAATTTAGAAGCGATATTATGTTTTTACATGCTCCGAATCCTTCTACAAAATCACGACAGCAATCCAGTTTCGTATGGAGCGTTTCCGGGGGTGTTTCTTTAGTATATTCAACAGTTTATGTATTACAGCTAACCGTTTAATAACATAAATTTAGCATTACAATTCAATCTTCAAATTTTAAACAACTAACACTTGAATTCACCATAAATAAAGACCATTTAAAAGATCTGATATCAGATTTATCATTTAATTAAGAGTAAAATCTTATCTTTCTTGTCCTGAGAGGCTAATATACACTGCTCGACATTGAAAATGCAACACCAAAAAGGAGTGGTCAGAAAGTGATGAAATTTGGAAAAACAACAGAGACAGCAAGCAGCAATAAGTGATCTTTATTTCAAAATGATATTCAGAATACAGAGCGGGAACGGCGTCGGCTCGGTAGGATGTAGGACCACCGCGGACAGCGATACATGAAGAAACATGTCTAGGCATGAGCCAATAAGAGTGCGGATAGTGTTCTGAGGGATGGCTTTCTATTCCCTTTCAACCATTTGCCACAGTTCGTCTTCTGAACGAGGCAGGGGCAGAGTATGCAAACGGCGTCCACTCACATCCCACGCATGTTCGAATGGTGACAGGTCAGGAGAGTACGGTGGCCAGGGAAGCATCTGTATACCTTGCAGAGCATGTTGGCAGATGCGAGCACTATGTGGTCTGGCGTTTGAAAAATTGCATTCAGAAGGTAGGGGATTGGCCACGGGCCGCAGTACACTATCCAAGTATCGTTGAGCGGTCATAGTGCCCTGAATACGAACTAAAGGTGACCTGGAATTGTAGGCAATAGCGTCCCAAACCATTATGCCACATCATCGCTCGCGCGGTGGGCCGTTCCACAGTTACTACCGGATTAGATCTATCTCCACGTCGACGCCACACACGTACGCGGCGACTGTCACTGGATAAACAGAAGCGTGACTCATCTGAGAACACTACGTTTCGCCATACTGTCATCCACATCGCTCCAGTCCGGCACCATTCTAAACATTGGCGTCTATGCTGTGGGGTCAATGGCAGTCTTCTTAACGGACGCCGTGAGTTCAGGCCACGTTCAACCAATCGACGACGGGAAATGGTTCTCGTCGACACGGGAACATCCAGGGTATCTTGTACATGCTGCAGAATCGCGGTACAAGTGACTTGCGGGACAGCCACAGCTTATTGGTGAATTCGTGGATCCACGCGTGCTGACGTCACTCTGGCTGCGCCTGCACCCCTCCTTCTTCCCACATTCCCTTGTTCCAACCATGTTCGCCATAGCCGATGCACCGTGCTCCCATCCATGTAGGTATCAGCTGCTATTAGACGTAAGGACTAACCCGCCCTCCTCAGTTCGATCACCATATCCCTCGTAAAATCGTCTATCTGCTGGAAGAGCCTTCGTTGACGGCGGCCTGGCATTCTCTTATTTCACGTATCCTCCGGGACAAAAACCAACTTTCTTCGATAATTCGTCTAGAAATAACGTTAACGAATTCGTTAAGAAATAACGACACGAATATTGCCCATTCTGCACGTTCCTTCCCTTATATCTTACTTCACATCCGTTGGAGAGCCGCGCATTTCACATCATTCGCATAAGTCAGTGACGTGCGTCTACTCTTAAAATGTGCATAAATTTCTGACCACTCCTTCTTGGTGGAGCATTTTCAATGTCGACCAGTGTATATCACAGCTGACTTTATTCATGCTGCAAAGAGAAAAGAATAAATGCGTAGTTGCTTTCACACTGGAAAAATATACAACTTCTAAATCAAACACATTTAAACGCAGAAAAAAAATTCTCAATTTAAGTCTTCTGGGAAAACGAGCTTTCAGTTTAAAGGCACTCACACATTTTTGTCTTAGGCGTTATAATTTTTCATACACTATTATAAAATGATTTAACTCTTTTTTATGTTGTACAAAATGTTAAAAGGTTTCATAGCTTCATAAAACTGTTAAAGTTGGTATGTTACGTTTGGTTTTCGCATTACTGCCAACAGTAAGAATCTTATGATCTTACGCGAGACACTAAATTTGCACAAAATATGAGTATTCATCAAAGTAAAATGAACACAACATAATTTGGCATATGTAGCACGTATAAAGCATGAATAGAGAGCGACACATATGTTACAGAACTGAGATATAATTATTCGAAAAGACGGTATACCTCAAAAAGTGTATTAAAAATTTACATTTTTCGCCCTAATGTGAAACTTTCTAAAAGTGGTTGTTTCAAAAATTAATCATTAGTCTAAAAACACAAGATTATAAATTTAAGTTTTCTATTGCATTTCAGTTATTAAGTCCCAAATTTGTAGCCCTTGTAAACTCTAAACACGTAAAAATAAAATATGTCCCCATACCTTTCCTTCATCATTTACTGTAACGTAGAGAGCAAGAAAATGTTCCCAGAAAGCACATGCAAGCTGAAAATATTTTAACCACAAAGATTTGTTCCTATGCAACGTTGCGTAAGAAAGTAGCTCCTATGGAACTACTTTCTTACGCGAGTAGCTCCTATGTAAATGAAATACACTCTTTTGCAAAAAATTCGAAGCACCAAGAAGAACTTTTGCGATTGTGACGAAATTTGGTATGCAAAAACATCTTGATCGAACATGCAAATGATCAGAGTTTTAAGGCAAATGAGCAGGAATTGCGATCATAGCGCGTATTTCTAGTTCGCAATTCGCAAGATGTAAAACCAGTAAACAGGGGCGGTAAACTTATATTTTTTTGCTGCTGCCTTTCTTTGTAAGGCCACGGAGCACAAATGTGAGGCAAGATAGGATGATTGTTCGCCAGGCCTGAACCGCCCCAACGGTATCATTGTCGACTAATCAACGCATTACAGCCACGTCTATACCTCCCGTGGTACCGTCTACCAACTCACGGCGCTTGCCTGAGACGGGGTTACGCTTACAGAGGCCTTTAAGATATTTGACTTTGACTCCACAACATCGGCGGAGTCGTCAGGAGTGGTGTCGCAACCGATCATCATGGCTGCCATCAGATTGGCATCGTATAGTGCTTAGCCATGAATCCCGCTTTACTGTTGAAGCAGATGAAAACCGTGTTCGTGTCTGGAGAAGACGGGGCCAGCAGTCCCAATCAGTCTTGTTTTACAAAGGCATACAGCCATAACACCTGGCGTGATAGTGTGGGGTGCTATTTCTTATGACAGCAGGTGATCTTTAGTCATCCTCCGTGCATCTTTAACAGCTCAATGATATGTTGATATCATCCTGCGGCCGGCTGCATTGCTCTTCATGGTACGTCATTCTGGGACCATTTTCCAACAAGATAATGCCAGGCCACAAACCGCTCGCATATCGCTGGACTGTCTACCTGCGGTTGATACTCTTCCTTGGCCAGCAAGGTCACCAGATCTTTTACTAACCGAGCATGTCTGGAACATGGTAGGCCGCCAGATTCGGGCACCACAAAATATCGCAGATCTGGAGCGACAACTCATGAATGCCTGGCAGAATGTGTCGTAGAATGACATTAGGAACTCTACCTTTCCTTGCCTCGACGAATTCAAGCACGCAATGCCGCCAGAGGCGGTTCGACCAACTACTAATTTGAACACTCAATGGGTGATTGAGCCGTGAATAGGTATTATGACCTTGATTTTTTAATCATTTTATTATCTGTGTATGAGCTATACACATATTCAATTTCTTCAAAAACACTCGCTTCCTTCATGGTGCTTCAATTTGTTTTGCAAAAGAGTGTATTTAGCTTAAAATTAATTATCTAACTGTAATTTTTATTAACTCTAAATAATAGAAATCTCAGTATTTAAAAAATCTATTAAATTTCATATAATGTATAATCTTCGATTAAAAACCTCGAATTATAAAGCTAAACAAGCAAAATCCTTGAGGATATTTTTTAACATAACAGCCAATAATAAAATAGAAGTTGTCAAAAACCAGTAGTAAATGATAAGTTTATATACCTCTGAGCAATAATCAGTACTTTTATTATTCGTCGCAAGTTTTTATAGCAAAATGCTATCTTGAACAAAGCTATTGATTCTCGAAAGTTAACTTAAGAAAGTTAATGAAACTGAGAAAATTTGAAAGATCCAGTGTTAATTGCAGAATTCTTTTTCCTCTGTTCCCTTAACGTTATAAGAAAATCTTACTTCTAAAGAAAACCAGTTAATCCACAGAACTCGGAAATATTTAAAATTTGAACTAAAACTCTAGTGAATTTGTTCATCACGTTTTCACGAAAATGCATTATGTTTGGAAGAAAAAAATCTTTTGCTTTGAAACTAAATCTAACTGCTTTAAATCTATACAGCGCACAACCTTTAAATAGTTCAGCCTACTAAAACTTCATCTGTCTCTAAGATATCAAACCCAAACAAATATTTAATTTTCTTTCTCGAATAGACTAGATACACCATAAACATAAAAGAAAGATAAACATAAACGTAAAATTCAAGTGTTAAATATTTGCTAAACATTAAGAGAAGTAATTGTAGAACTCGGTGAAGTAAAAGCATACAAATCGACCTCAAACTATGTTTAAAAATATAGTAAATAGTAGCATGCTAATATGCTATAACACAAATGTATGAAAAGAAAAAAAAATCGCTCCACGAAATATGAATGACAACATTCACTAAAATGAACGCAAAATGCTGTTCCTTTTTTTCGAATGAAAACAAAATGAATATATAGTTAATTTGCAGTTGGAATTTGTAGTTTGTGGCACTGAAACGAAGCGTACCAATGTAATAGGTAAAGTTTTGACATTAAAGGTTGTAAGAGTTTTCCTTCAATCAAATCCATGCAAATAGAAGAACATAGCACTTTTATAGAAATAAAATATCTAGCGATCAGAATTAAAAATGAAGTATATGATAGCTATAGATATCGTAAATATTTTGCTAAAGGTATAATTCTTATGCCCGCGTGATAAGTCATGTATATAAAGGATGGACTAAACATGGCATATTAGTCAGTTTTGGATGGATGTGTCTATAAACATGTACACCACAGAATCTTTCATAAGGCGATGGATTGGAAGATGCGGGCTAGTAGAATATCCGGTCTGCTCTTCTGACTCGACAGAAATAATAGATTTATTTTCTTTGAGGTACTTCAAGAATAAAGTGTGTGTGCCTATATTTCAAAAGTCGACTTACAAAGGAATTTCACATTATTCTAAATGGACTGTGTTCTAAAGCAAGCAAATCAGTTCCCCAACGTCTCCAAACAATTCTTTGTATTGAAGGCGAAGTGATTAATCATCACATAGAAAACGTGGAAATTTATTTATGTCAAGTATTTCTCAAATCTATATATTTTGTTTATTTACTATGAATTATATTCTTCAACAAATTGTTTTGCTTCATCTTTTTAAACATGGTATAGTTACCTCTGCTATGTCTTACAATTATACGCAATTTATTTGTAATTATACAAAAAAATGAAGCAAATTATAAATATTTATCAAGGAAAAAAATCCAAAGAAAACGGAACTTAAAAAGGTGTTTCGAAGGAAGAAGTAAAGCATGACAGTGCCACCGGTTCCAGTTCATAATTCACGTAATTTTGGGTTCGGGTTAGAATGGACGTTTGTGAGCATATATCTTTTGGAATCGATATCGAACCTATACGATGACGAAAGAACTGTAATACACTTCTCTGTGGTTTTTATCTCTTTTTCTTTACGTCAATTTTAGTTATTAACATATGACGCGCCTTTCAGCCATTTATTTTCGTTTTATAGGAAAATATCCTGTCCGATGCTAAGAATAAAGTGCAATTAGCAATCTACACGACATAAAATTTTCCACTCTAGAAGCCTTCTACACTCATGTCCATAAATTAAGGATAATGCAAAATCAGGCAAAGGAAGAGTTAGAAGCAAAACAAATTTGACTTATTTGTAACGCTTATTTATTAAACAAAAGGTAAAGAGCAAAAAACGATGCTATATGTTTGACATTATTAAAAAAATTAGCGATTTTTTCTCACTGGAGAAAATTACAAAAAAAAACCTATTTACAAAAAACCAATATTACATGGTTGGTATGATTGTTAATACATTGTATGTCTCCCAGACGATGCAATACAGTCCGTACAACGCCCAGGCATGCTGAGTATCAAATTATCGATCTGATCTTGGGGGATATTACACCACTCAAAAAGCAATGCTCTCCGAAGTACCGGTAGACATGTAGGAGAAGGTTGACGGGCTGCAACTCGTTGGCCAAGCATGTCCCGCACGTGCTCTACTGGATTCAAGTCCGGTAAGAATTCTGGCCAGTCCATACGGGTGATATCCTACGATTGAAGGCCTTCGCTTACGATGTTTGCACGGTGAGGACGGGCTTTGTCATCTATAAACACAAATTGTGCGCGCCCCGAAAGAAACGTACATGTTATTCCAGAATGACGTCCCGAAAGATTTGGCTTGTCATGGTTCCAATTTGAACATGTAGGTCAGTTCTGGAACCCAGAATATTTCGACCCCAAACGAGTACTCCTGCACCACCGTAACGGTGTCGTTCAATGATGTTTTCTTGGTGGTAACGGGTACCTGAAGCTCTCCATATGAAAGTCCGACGAGAATCAGACTGCAAGCTAAACCTGGACTCGTCGAAAAACATCACACAAGCCCACTGTTGCGGTGTCCACAATGCATTCTCTCTACTCCAGGCTAACCGCAGGCGACAGTGAGTTGCAGTAAGTGGAACGCATCTGACAGGTCTACGAGCATATAGATCAATCTGCCCTAAGCGTCTGTACACGGTCTGCCTTGAAATTGTCGTACCATTGGCTGAAGAAAGCTGATGAGACAGGTCTGAGGTTGTGCTCCACCTGTTTCTTTTAGCAGTAACTGCCAAATACCTGTCCGCATTCGGCGTTGTAACTCTGGGGCGACCTGTGCTGTAACGTCTACTCACATTACCATCATCTTGGAATCGTTGCCAAAGCCTGGAGATGACACTCTGGGCAATTCCAAGTTCGTCTGATACTTCTAGTTGGGTACGCCCACATTCCAGACGGCCGATAATTCTACCACGTAAACAATCATCCAAATGCGTCCTTTGTGTCATAACTATTCGGTTATTGCACTGAAATGCTTATAAAGCGCCAGCGAACAATTTTACTTCTTTGCCTGTATTCCTTATATATCACTCTCTTACACTCTCGTCATTGTGACGCACCATCGATGTCATCTGGTTACTTCCTGAAATTTGCATATGATTCTTGAAGATGTGTGTGGTGATTTTACAGGTGATATATTTATTTTGGAGTTCGATTTCCGCATGACTCCGAACTATCTTTAATTTATGAACATGAGTGTACTTAGTACAGAATAACTTTAACTAAGAAAACTTTTCAAAAACTATTATGCTGAAAAATCACGAAAGAAAGTTTTCATATCTCCAAAGCATAACTTTTATTGTTTGACTAAGTTAAGTTAGAAACATTTGGTTATTAGTGCGTTGAATGATTATAAATCTTCGTAGATTCCTTTAAATTTTCCTGAAAGATAGCGATATTTGGTTACAGTCGAAATATTGCGGATGAAAACGTCCTGGAGAAAATAACGCAAGGCGAAAACATGGTGGTACAAAACATCGTGGGAGAAAATAAAACAAAGAAAATAAAGCATTGCAGTTCTAAAAAATCGTGGTACAAAACATCGTCGTCGAAAATAAAGCGGTTCAAAAACTTCGCAGTGTAAAAACATTGTCGTCGAAAATATCGTGGTAAAAAATAAAGAACCTACAAATCATCGCATGACGGTAACATCGCAGACATGCGTTTTAATAATTGTAAATGGATATTCGCCTATTGATTTATGAGGGCAAGTTGGAACGAAGGATAATTTTTACTTTCATATTTTTATGAGCTAATAAATATTTGCTTTTAAATAATAAGTTTCTGAGAAAGACAAATTTAAACAAAACAAGAAATAATTTTCACTATAAGAAGAAAACGTAAGTGAAGAAAATAATATCATAATTAACTTATCAATTGTTTTATAGATAAGTTCATGCAGTTACTTATCTTCCTTTTTCAGATTATACTTTTCATGAAAAATAACCAGTAAAACGTTATAAAAAATAATTTATTAATGACCTTTGTTAGTTAACTATGTCAGTTTAAAATTCTATTAAGTGCTATAAGTTGCATTAATTTTTTATTCTTAAGTTACCATTTTACATTTTCAGCAAATATTTATTAGCTAATAAAAAATACGAAAGTAAAAATTATCCATCTTTCCATCTTGCATTCACAAATCATTATACGAGTTTTTATAATTATTAAACAATCATTAAATTTTACAATTATTAAAGCCTGAAAAACGCATGTTTGCGATGTTATCGTCATGCTGTGCTTTGCAGGTACTTTATTTCTTACGACAATATTTTCGACGACGATGTTTTTAAACTGCGAAGTTTTTGAACCGCTTTATTTTCGACGACAATGTTTTGTGCCACGATGTTTTGGAGCTGCTATTTTTCCTCTTTGGTTTATTTTCTCCCACGGTGTTTTGTACCACGACGTTTTCGCCTTGTGTTGTTTTCTCCGCGACGTTTTCGTCGGCGATGTTTTCGGCAGACACCCAGTATTTCATTTTCATAAAAGATGATAATATACATCACAATATGATGTTTTTAGTTCGGAAGAATTAATATTCGATCAGAAGTTTTTAACTGAAAGGACCTATACTAAAAAGAAAAAGGGGAAGCTTTTTTCTCTCAGCTGTCATATAAAAACTGGAATCTTTTTCATTTAATTAAAACTTCAATCAAAGAGATTACTACTTAATTAACTAATTGAAGTTCAGAAACAATGGCTACTTCTGATAATTTTTCGTTTGATAGCATGAATCGTTTTTTAAATAATAAAATTTACGAATAGGTGTTGATCAGAAAAATTATGAGATCAGAAAAAATTTAGAAAATTTAGATTAGAAATTTAAATGTAATTAGTAAATTAATTTTTATTTACAAGTACCGAGTTCTTAGCTATCAAATTATTACCTTTCGAGCTCCCCAATATATTTGAGAAATGTTATTAGCTATAAAGTACAGGGAACCTGCATAAATGGTCAGCATTTAAATTTGTTCTGACGTACATATAACTCAAAGAGAAGAATTGTAGAGATTTTGCCTGGTAACTTATTGTAACTTGTGGCAAATATTTTGATAGGCGTGTAAGCGACATATAGCTACGTCTAAGATGAAACAGAATTTAAAAAGGGCGTATAAGACAATTTTATTTAGAAGTCAAAATAATTTAACCGAAGGCGCTTCTTGTGCTTGCAAATTAGTCAGCATTTATGATGTAACTCAAAAGATAAGGAATTTAAACTTAAAAATGAGTTAAATCTTAAGTTAGCCCAAGCCTTATCAGGAATAAATAATGTGCAAATTGGCTTAAGCCTATACCGGCGCGACAAGCACTATTGGCAAGAATAAAGCAACGCGGAAGATAGAATGCTATCGAAGAATTTCAACTAGTGACTTGGCCATCAGCAGGCGGAACACGCTCTGACTAAACAATATAAAACGTTTCTTTAAATGCTATCTCTTTCTATCTTATTTGAGTATGCGCGAACAAAAATTAAGCATTCTGGCACAAAAACGGGAAAGGAGAATGACAGTCAAGCTACTTAACATAAAACGACTGGTTAGATAAAAATAAATGATCTTTATAACATTAACTAAGCTGAAACGAAATAAATGAGCAGAGATACAGTCATGTCCAATTAAAAGGTTAAAATAAGCTATCGGTGCAGAACAAGGTTATCGTGGGACAATTAGTACTGAAGAGGTTCCATGTCTTCGCCTCAGCAGAGCCAGAGGGACTATACATAGTTAACAGATTATCCTTCTTCTTCTGCCTAAAAATTTTAACGTAATTAAAGAAAAAAAAGACAGACAAGGTCTTTAAAAATAATTATAGTCTTTTTCGCCAAAAAAGTACTTCCGTACCTACCACAAGGAACAGAGACCCACAATTCCAAATTACTCCACCAGTTAATTATTTAACTGTATCATTTAACTATTTCAATTGCTAAATTTAAAAATTTGAGGGATAAAAAAGGATCGTACTTAGAAATGTCTTAGAGAGCGTATCTTGAATCTGAGAAAACCAAGGTTTAAGTAAATTTATGTTGACTAATGAGTAACTGTTGAAGCGCAATAAAAATTCCATCGATCTCTCGATCGAAATGAGTGATTTGTACTCCAACAAACAAGGAAAAAAAGAAACAAATTTGTTAAAATACCTTCCAGTTCCATCTTCTTTACCTGATAATGATGATTATGGACCTGGAAGGTACTGACATATTTGTAAGCATTTGGTAGCATAGAATATAAAACAGACATTTATAACTAAATTTTAAAAGCAGAATAAATTTATCTCAGCTTTGCTGAGGCCATTATTTAATGAAAAATGTTAGTGCGTGGTAATTTGATATTTCTTAGGTTATTTGAATTAGTATACCACAGTTTGATATTTAGGCTTTATAATTTCTGGAACATGATAGCAATGCGTAAAAATTATGACTGACTTTTGAAATTTGGGGGTAAGAATGTCTGTTATACAGTATTTATATTTTCGCATCATGACACCATTCTTTGCGTTATGTTGCATTATAACGTTAAATCATTATCTACTTCTTCCTCCAATGTATAGCTAGGCGAGGTGTCAATTCTGTGAGCTGTTAGTATTGCATCTGAATTGTAAAGCTGTCAGTTCTGCGGACGGAAGCCATTCTGCATAACATACGATTTTATAATTATCTTCCAAGTTATAAATGTATGCTAAAAATATCTGTAATTAAGACGTTTTGATAAGACATAAGTTTTCTTCATATGAATTTCGATGCTGCATCCAAAACTAGCATTAATCTTTTGCTGGTTATCAACAAACTCACCTCGCACTCCAATTATTACGCATCATAGTGGGCGAAAACGAACACAAACTCGCATTACAAATTTACGACTGACATATGTGGCACGTACTTGGAGAGAAAAAATTGTTATCTTGCAACCACCGAAGGGCTAGAATAGATTTGTCGACGTCTTGTTCGTGAAATATCTTAAAACTGAAGCCCCAAACTTGTCAGAAATATTATAAAAGTAAGTATTTCAATATAAAATGGAGATCCTGAGCTCTCCAGATTCTACTTGCACTTTGCTCTATATTAGAAGTTGTTATCAAAGCCAGTTTATTGAAGTACTGAAACTTTATCACATAAGACTCTCCTAGAGGAGCTATTATTTTCAATTTCAACAAAATCGCTTCCAAAGTAAATAGCGGTTGCTAATCAGGGATGAGAAAGATCTCTCGTTTATTACACATGCTAAAAATGGACATTACTGTAGCACAAATTATTGTTTAAAAGGTGTAATTTTATTTGGATTTCCCAACTTTATTTTCCAGCAAGTATGTTTTTATCATTTGCATCTTAGTTTCCAACACTCAGTGACAGGTCGAAGTGTTTAATTCTGCTTCTTAGATGCATTATCATCTGCATTAAAGTAATCTGATGGTTATGGTGAAGTTTTCTAGAAATATATAATTGCACGGTCCATTATATATTTATGTTTTCTTTAAACAAAAATATTCATTTTTAATATTTTGATATTTTTCTTGTAATATCGTTTAATAAATAATAAATCGTTAATATTTAAAGAAACGTAGAAACACATTCCGGAATTTTTAAAATTAAAATTTGTTTTAAACTGAATATACACCGTCAAAATTAAGGGATAATCATATAAACATGCCTATCGATTAAGTTTTCAAAGAGTGTCCAATGCAGTGTTTATGTAATATTAATTATGCAAAACAGGATACAAAACTGGACTTCCGTGCATAACTTAGTGTAGGATATACGAACCGTAAGCGACTGACAATGTGCGAAGGACACATTTTGGAGTTTAGGTTTTTCAGGGTTGTTTAAAGTTACTGCAGGATCTGAGAACAATCAATATTTAATAGTTAAGACACGAAAGCGGCGTTTAAGCAATCGGTGTTAAAAATTAACTTAATAATTTTTCATTTTCTTTAAAAGTTTTTATTTTAGATGAAATATCAAAATTCAGCCTACCTTTTCTTCGCGGGGTGACTGTATCTCCTTCAGTGTTGAAACAGCATTCAAATAAAAAACAGGCCACACGTACACTAACACTAGAATATATTTTAAAAACAACATTAAAACTTACAATTCAAATTTTATATCTCAATCTTGTGATCTTGTGATCTTCAATCTACGACTAATATCGACTTCTATGAGTCTTGATTAGTAAATCAAACTGATTGCCATAGGCCAATAGCAGTAGTAATTAAGAAATGATGCCCTCTGGCATCAACACCCGGGCGAGAAGGATAAGCATAATCAGATTAGCAATATTAAACTGGCATTGTTACATCAATAGCATTTGAACTTGAACTCAGGCAATAATCTTTAGAGTTGCAGGAAGCAGGAAATCATTCTGTTAATGCATGGCATACTACGGTAATTTTATTCCCGACATGGCATAAATCAGCAGTTTTAAGGCAAAGAAATTTAAGCAAAATTAGGCAGGATGTTCGTTTAAACTTAATTAGCAATTAACATACAAAATCAAATCGTTCTTAATCATGAGTTGATAGCGAGACTACGTTGCGTGCTAATCGGAACTTGGAAGTTATACATTTTCACAGTTATCTTGCAATTATAAGCACTGAAAACACTTATTTAAATGATTTTGGCAGATGTTTCAGATGAAGTAACCTTATTGGTTATCGATGGTCACTTGATCGAAGAAAAAATTTTTCATTAACATTGAATAAGTAAAATAATTGTAAAATAATCAAAGTCCATATTATATCTCAAGGATACGTCGTTATAATGTCACCTGACACATCATTCTCACCGTTCGTTCGAAGTGCGTTGTAGTTAGGGAAGAGTTGAGTTGCAATGTGCTTCTCACAAACGATAACTATGCCCGAAATTTTAAAGGCTCCGTTTTTAACACTCCCCCTTTTGAGTTTCGGGAGCATTGATCCGGAACTCAACACCTTTTTGTCCATATCTTGAGGGAGGTTGAACAACATGTCCAGTTCTTGTTGTAACAAGATGGTAATCGGGATTCCTTTGGTTCACAGAAGGTTCTGTTTTTAACTTAATATTCCTCACATTGGCGACATGGTTCTCACCATCCAGTTCTAAAGGACACCATCTTAACAAACCTTGATTTTCTGATTACCTTAAACCTTGATTTGCTGATTAATTACGATTAGAATCCTAGGTATAATCACAGTAATTCATTGTTTTATTTTAATTGTGAAAAGAAAGAAAAACTACTACCCAGCAGTATTTTATATGTTGATAATATTAATGCTTTTGTGTAAGTTGCAAGCTGTGATGTTACAAACACACAGGTACGTTAATACGTTTATTGTTTCTATGAAGTTTAAGACTCAGTCAATTCCGAAAGTAAATATAACACAAAATAAAGCCAGTTATTTCCAGGCAATACTTGGAGCTAAAAACTAAAAAAGGAAAAAAAAATTACAGTTGGAAGAAAAAGTTTTCTATTTACCCTACAGCGACCATGTCAAAGCAATTCTCCCCGAGAACTTCTAACTCGAATAAGTTTTTTCTTAGTACCTGGTAAGAAAGCTGTGTGATTGACGGAACCGTTGCCACTTGAAAGTAATCTAATAATGGCTTTACGTCATTATTATCTAGCGAAGCTTGAAATAGAAAAAAAGGGGGGAATTGGTTTTCTTTTCCTTCTATGTTTTTCTTGGGAAGAATCATTGGCTGCCATATTTAGATCTCGATTAGATCTCGACCATTTATAGCAACTTTTCGTCAAAACGTAGACTATTTAAAGCAGTGTACTTTATTTGTGCATAAAAATTTTGTGTTTAACTTATTAATATTTAATTAATTCAGAAATAATTTACTAAGTATTTCATATTGACTATTGAGTTTGCAGAGGCATTAAGTTTATGGATACAGGAGACAAGAAATATTTTCAGTGTCTTCAACGGAATTCGAACACCGGATCTTCCGATACTAGCCGGACGTGCTGTCCAGTTACATCAGGAAGGCAGACGGAAAGAAGGGAGAAATAGTTAAGACGCATTTTTAATCTGGGCATTCCTAGTTTTTCTATCATTACGTTTCTACTGGTAAAGCTGTTAATAACATCGATCTGCCTGCCTAGGCTGCATAAGCTTTTAAAATTTTATTTCAAGCTGTAACATTCCATTAGCCATTTAAAAACAGAAGAAAAGAAGCTTCTGGAAAGAACAATATTTGGATACATTTGATTAGAACAAAATTAGTAATAAAATATTTGCTGTCTGAATCTCGATTTCCAAACAGTAATTTGATTGTTATTCTTATCAGTATCCATAAATTACATGTTTTTTACGTAGACTGGGCAAAACTCAGGTAAATTTATTGGGACATTCCGGATACAAATTTAATAAGAGATTTCGAAAACTAAACTGGTGTTATGATAGTAATGCTACAAAGGACCATAGGATAGTGGGATAATTAGATGTTTTTCCATCATCATCATTCGCATTACGACCATGCTTTCAATAGTGGGTATGAGTACTTCACCTAAGACATAACGTGAAAAAAAAATTCTTAAGGGCGGAAAAGGGAAAATATTCAATACATAAATAACAAAATATCAAAGAGATTTCTTTAAGTATCGAATTCTGCGCAGAAAAATAAATGAACGTGCTCAAGAACAAAATTAAAAACCAAAGGAATGACAAGCATGGTAAAATTGTAGAATGACTGTACTGGTAAAATGAGAAATCTTGCACAAATTATTTTGGATACTTCTTGCTAGATCGATGAGAACATTTTTGATTGTCCTATTATTAGAGGGTTAATTCCTAAAGATCCTTAACCTTCAGGCTTCTCAAAAATAAAAACTACGGTTAAATCATTAGAAATTCTTCCAACCCACCTACAAAAAATCGTTTATCTTATGCCTTATGTGAATTGTACCAAATTTATATGCCCTGCCCAATTCCATTTCGCTCTACTTTTATCAAATTTACACATTGCCTTATACTAGTTAGCTAAATATTTAATTTCTAGCTTTTCGGCTTTGTTAGCTAATTCAGTAAAGTTTATCAATTAATTAAAAAAATATTTCTCCTAGAAATTTCATTATGATTCTTAAATGTAAAATCATTATTCAAGATTTATTCACAGGAAGGTGCACTTTAAACGTATAGAAACGGGACCGAGAACTTCATTTCTCATGAATCGAAATTGGTTAGTTAAACATTTAATATTTAAGTCAATTTTTGTCATTTTCTATACCAATAAAAATTATTCCATTTATTTTTCATAGCTTAACTCATTTTCAAAACAATGAGAAGATTCTTAGTAATAATCTTATTCACAAAATAATTCCAAAATTCTTAATTTTAAGCTTATAATATAAATTCAAAGATATTAATATTAAAAAGAAAAATTTAAAAAACTTCCTTAAATAAAATAATTTTAATATCTTAAATTTTTTACTTAATTTATTTATTAAAAATTATTATAAACTTTTGATATCATAAAATTGTAATTTTATATTTTTATGAAACAGTGCTACGTTAAAAGAAAAGGTATAATGAGAAAACAGCATTACATGTTAAAATTTCATAATAGATCCAATTAAGAAGTAAATTATTTTTAATGCAATTGCGATTAGAAAAAGCAGAAATGAAAATAATTTTCTAGCCCGCGTACCTGAAGATGATTCATTAAACAGAGATTGACGATCTTGTAGACCCGTATCTCTTGAACACTTGTTAAATTTCTTTATTATAAGGAGACGCTGGATTAATTTTGAAACTCTGGTAGGTTGTATTTTTTAGCAC
>KK114118.1:270436-290669 GCA_000611955.2 Stegodyphus mimosarum | reverse complement strand
TTGTACCAAATTTATATGCCCTGCCCAATTCCATTTCGCTCTACTTTTATCAAATTTACACATTGCCTTATACTAGTTAGCTAAATATTTAATTTCTAGCTTTTCGGCTTTGTTAGCTAATTCAGTAAAGTTTATCAATTAATTAAAAAAATATTTCTCCTAGAAATTTCATTATGATTCTTAAATGTAAAATCATTATTCAAGATTTATTCACAGGAAGGTGCACTTTAAACGTATAGAAACGGGACCGAGAACTTCATTTCTCATGAATCGAAATTGGTTAGTTAAACATTTAATATTTAAGTCAATTTTTGTCATTTTCTATACCAATAAAAATTATTCCATTTATTTTTCATAGCTTAACTCATTTTCAAAACAATGAGAAGATTCTTAGTAATAATCTTATTCACAAAATAATTCCAAAATTCTTAATTTTAAGCTTATAATATAAATTCAAAGATATTAATATTAAAAAGAAAAATTTAAAAA
Source organism: Stegodyphus mimosarum (assembly GCA_000611955.2). Lineage (NCBI taxonomy): Eukaryota > Metazoa > Arthropoda > Arachnida > Araneae > Eresidae > Stegodyphus > Stegodyphus mimosarum. The sequence goes on along the minus strand of KK114118.1, from coordinate 290,180 downwards.
ACTTCCTTAAATAAAATAATTTTAATATCTTAAATTTTTTACTTAATTTATTTATTAAAAATTATTATAAACTTTTGATATCATAAAATTGTAATTTTATATTTTTATGAAACAGTGCTACGTTAAAAGAAAAGGTATAATGAGAAAACAGCATTACATGTTAAAATTTCATAATAGATCCAATTAAGAAGTAAATTATTTTTAATGCAATTGCGATTAGAAAAAGCAGAAATGAAAATAATTTTCTAGCCCGCGTACCTGAAGATGATTCATTAAACAGAGATTGACGATCTTGTAGACCCGTATCTCTTGAACACTTGTTAAATTTCTTTATTATAAGGAGACGCTGGATTAATTTTGAAACTCTGGTAGGTTGTATTTTTTAGCACAGCAGGACAAATACGATACAAATTTTTTAACCTTTTATTTATTGTTATTGGAATTAGAACTTTTGACATTAGGGATATATTCACCGAAGAAAATTTTTAGGCTTTATACATATCAGATAAATAAATCCTGAAGAGCTGGTTGAAATAATTATGTACCCATTGCGGTCGAGACTTTAAAGCTTATAATTTCAGATGAGAATTAACGCAGTTGTTTGTTCCCGTAGCTAACTTTTCTTTTAAGAAAAGACACACACGTAGGCTCATAGGATCCTGTCGACTAGACGTAATAATAAATCTGAAAGGTTAATTCCTTAGATCCTTAAATTGAAATACTTGATGCCAACTGATGCAATAATACGCAGTCTGTTCAAATTTAAATATTCATTTTTATTTTAATTTGACATATGAGGCCACAAATAACTTTACACACTAATCAACTCTATTCCAGATTATTTACATTTGCATAGATTTGCGGGAAGAGGACTAAAAGCATGCAACAGTCTAATTAGGCCAAGGAGGAGAAGCAAAGTGTGCTGTGTTCAGGACAAAATTTAAATTCAGAATGGATTAGTTTCGATTTCAATATCATTTCGACTGGCTAATTAATAAAGTTCTAAAATTATTAGTCCAAAGGGGCTTTGTCCCTGAAGGACTATTGTTTTCGTTTTGCGATTTTGCGTTGAATCACTCTGAATGTCCGTTTCATTTTTCAAATTGTTGCCACAAAATATTATCGCCCTGTATTATATTTAAAGAAATTAAATAATTAAGAATCTGCATAAATGTATGTATGTTTCTCGCATTGTGATAAAACAACGGTAATTTCACTTAGATAAAAAACATGTAAATCAAAATTCTGTCTTATTTATATGTATATAGTACTATATTATATTAAGAGCATGAAATGATATTAAGAGCATGAAATGGAAAGTTAAAAATTACAGCGTTTACATTTATATTATAAATTCTGGGTTTGAGAGTTCGGAATAAAGAACTTTTTTGCTCTCGACTCTGAAAAACCTTATTTTCAAAATTACTTTGAAGAGAATTTTATAATAATTTTCAGCATTAAACAAATGATGAATTTTAATTTATGCCAGTAGCAATGCTTTTCATTTAATGGAGCTAAAAAAAAAGGTCTCCAGAAAGCCCAAACTGAGTATTATTTTCATCCCTCTCAACCATTATTTTTTGTTTACCATTTCAACCTGACAAGGTACATCGTCGCAGGAGATCTGTTACCATTCATACTCGAACACTCTTAAATGTCCGAGAGGGGACTATGGTAACCATGACAACCCCCTGGCGTCATAGCTGAGGTCTGTCTCAGAAAACCGAGTCCACGCTAGACACAACTGTTGCCATGGCGATGGATTGCACGCAAGATGTTGCAGAGTATTTTTGTTTATTGTTATCATGCCATCATTTGCTACAGATCCTTTGGGCCCATTCTTTATGCTGTCACCGAGAATGGAGTTAGGGTAGTTCAGTGAAGTCCCAGCAGGGATCGCTATGGATAACGCATACATTCGATAGTAATGTATTCCATGAAATAGGGAATGACTGCTATATTTGTTTTATTTCAACCCATAAAAACTATTTTTTGTTTGTTCTAACATAAAAAGATATTTCGATTTATACTGTACATAACTTTTATATTTGGAGATATTAGTATATATATCTTTGTCCAGATATGTGTTTTATAAAATAACAGAATTAACTTTTACTAAGAATATTCTCAGCGTCACTTTATTATCATTTAAAAATAATATGTCAAAGCTACAGTTCTGATCTGCTTAATGTTATTAAAATACAATTAGATTTTTAAATGAAAACAAAGATATAAATAATAAATATACTTACAGAATATTTAACTCTCATGTTGTTGTCAAAATACATTGTTTGCTAGTAGCGCCTTATTACTAGTCGTTTACCGCAATAGACTGTTTTAATTCTGAGAAAGCATATTATTCTAACATGAATGAAAAGTTTTTATCAACATAAAAAATTAGTTCCAGTTTTTTTTATGTATGGAACAATACGCAGCTAATAAATAGTTTTATGACATACAGTATAAATAAAAGCGCAAATTTAAAGAAAGAACAAATGTACTAATGGTTCTTTTATTGTTCATTGTCTTCACATATCAATTGCTGACATTTGGTATATAAGATAAGTGTATGTAGATTTACATGAAAATTACCGGCATTTCGTACACTGTCATTTTACGTTTGTCTGGAAACTAAGTTCTGTCTAGGGAATATGGCTTAATCTTCAGTGGTAATGCAAAAATTCTGCAACTGTTTAGTTTTAGCTTGCGCAGTTTAAGCTACCCGCGGTCACATGCGATCGTAGAGGTAACGGATCTTAAATCACTACCTGGGATCCTAGAGGTAAGGTAAGAATGTACACAAAGATTTGTGGCTATGTTACGTATTCCGAAGGATGATTATAAAATTACTTGGATTATGGGAAAGATTACCTTAACTTGCTATCTAAAAGGAGACTTTGTGGAGGAATTTCAATGTTAAGATAAAGTTAAAAAAGTACTTATTACTAATGACTCATCCAATGGATTCTGGAACTATTTAAGTAGCACATATACGTATATATTTTAAATTTCCCCTTCCTAACTTAAGATGCAAAAAATGCCATCAAATTATTGTTTTTTTAGCCGCAGTGTACCCATTCTTATGAAATTTGAATTATATCTAATTAGAAAAATTGTTTTACTACATCTATAGCTTTAACATAAAATTAGGCAAAGCAACAACCTCGTGTTTGGCGTAGGTTTTAATGAAAGCTCAAATGTTGACTAAAATGACTCAAGTTTTTTAGTCTTGTCTAAAATCTATTGCTAACGCAGGTTGTTGCTTTGCCTAATTTTAGGTTTTATTTTGGCGTGTTTCTCTTCTGTCTGGATATAATTTTATTTTTTGAAAAGCAGAAAAAATTTATGCAAAATTTTCTGTTAGCTTTTAAAAGAAGAAAATACTGTTTTCTTCAGAAAATCTATTTGAAAGTAGTTTTCAAGCTTAACTGAAAGGGAAAATAGTTTAAAACAAAAATCTGATCCAAAATTACAGACATTGAAACATTCATAAAATTTTCATTTTATGAAATTCCAAAACATACATAGGAAAATTTATCTTAGAAGTTTCTTAAATCATTTAGAGAGCTTAGGTTGCAAATTCTGAACATTTAGGGCCATTTCTGTTCCTCACGAATTACACTCCCTATCATAAGAGCCAGTGCACCTCGAAGCGATTTTTTCGAAATTCGAATTAGAAATTTTTTTATTTTATGTTTTGTGACCAAATCGCGTCATTTTGAGACATAATGGGCTACAGGAAAGCGAGATTTCACTCTATACATTTCATTTTTCCATCGTCGTGAAGCGTAGACACTTAGCTATTTGTGTACACTTAGCTATTTACGAACATAAAATAAATTTCGTATTCCAATAAATCGATTAAATACGAATTTATTTAGGAAGGTGAGGCGGAATTTTTTTTAAAAAAGCTGATTTTAAAAAATGTGCCGTTTATTTTCCTTTGATTTTTGGACACGTTGAACTTTAATCCTTTCGACTCCTTTTAAAAAAAGAATTTTGGAAAAATAATAATATTTTGTATTTTTTTTAAATTTTTTAAATGAAGCTTCCGAATACACTTCTCATATCTCAGATATTTTAAAATGTAGTTTTGGCAACAATTTTCCTTTCTTATTGTTGTTGATAGATTTTAGATGAAATTGCATCATTTTGAATAGTTTCATTCTTTTAAAAATTTCGGTTTGGCAACAATTTTTCATCGTATTTCTTATGTTACTGTTTTTAAGAGACTGAAAAGTTTAAGAAATTAAAAAGTACTTTCTTTTGCAACGGTAATTTGTTTAATTACTTTATTAGAATAATTAACATTTGTATCAAGGGATATTGCTTATTTCATTGTAATATTATGTTTTAATTATATATAATTTTAATTATAAAAAAGTTTTGCATGATATTTTTTAATCTGTTTAAGTTCTTAATCTGTTTATACCATTTGAGTTCTTAAGATTTTGCAGAGGGAAGTTGGTTAATTTATTTATTAAGATAAGTAATATTTGTATTAAGGGATACTGCATATTTCATTGTCATTTTTTATATATATAATACATTTTTGTAGATTTCTTTTTTGATAAAGTTGTGCTGCAGAGTAAAATTCATGTTTTGTTTTTTGAGTTTCTTTCATGTTAATTTTTGCTTATTTCACTGTTTGTAAGATATTGAAAAGTTTTGCATGATTTTTTTGCATGAGCCAGTGCACCTCGAAGCGAGTTTTTCGAAATTCGAATTAGATTTTTTTTTTTTAATTTTATGTTTTCTGACGAAATCGCGTCATTTTAAGACATAATGGGCTATAGCAAAGCGAGATTTCACTCCATTGAACAGTTTAAGAAATTGAAAAATTGTTTCTTTTTGCAAAGGTAAATTGTTTAGTTCATTTATATATCTATATTTAAAAGGACGAGTCTTTCTATGTGTGTAGGTATCTTTCGTTCGTACTGCGCGTAAGCTAATAGACCCCAGGCCTACAAAATCTGGTACAGAGGATGCATCTAGGCAAGAGCCAGTGCACATCGATTTTTCAAAATTCGAATGAGTTTTTTTTTTTTTTTTTATGAAATAGTATCAAATTGATGATTTTCTCTCATTATATAAACACCAATGGCACGCAGCCATTGTTGCTGATATCAGCACTATTGCCACCCGGAAAAATGAGGGCGATAATTCTGTGCAGTTTTTAAATTTAATGTTTCTCTTGGATAATGGACGTTTGTCTAGAGAAGGCAGCAGGAAGTTGGTTAATTTATTTATTAGGATAACTAATATTTGTATTAAGGGATATTGCTTATTTCATTGTATGCTTTTTATATGTAATGCATTTTTAACTGCATTTTTTTCCGTTGTTGTTTGTTTCTTTTTCGATAAAATGGTTCTGCAGAGTAAAATTCTGTGCAGTTTTCAAATTTAATGTTTGGTGTTCTCTTTAGGCATTTTTCCGGTACACTTAAAAGCCAGACGAAGGCTGGCCGCGCAGAGGCTAGTAACTTATAAAGTGATGCTCACATTTGTAATTCTTCATCAAAGTTTTTTCAATACTAGTAAGCCTCCTATTCTCTAATAAATAGAAAAACCAACCTGTAACGTTAAAAAAGAAATTTTTTTGACAATCTAAGCGATATCATTGAGCAGTAAAAAACTTAAAATCTGACTGTTTCTGGTAACTCTCATTTTCGAAAACATTACTGTAAACTTAAACATTGATCAGTTGAGTACGTTCACACGACACACATTTTGTTCCCTCCGCTCATCTTTTTTTTTCACCATTATGTTCTCTTCCTTCTTCTGAATCATATTAAGCAAGATGCTGATGTCACTGCTAATGCTGGAAAAAGTAAGTAAAGTCACAATAAATAATAACTAATGTAAACAATAACTAAAGATTAATGCTTTAAATTCATTCATGCAATTCATGCTTTAAAGCTTATTAGTCTCCTAATACCTTAAAGCTTAATTGCAAAACGTTTAACGCAATGCAGACCATAAAATAAGATCATAATAAGAAATCTTATAACATCCAATTGATTATACTGTTGCAATCTTAAAATTTACAGTTTTTAATGTATAAAAATAACAGTTTACCTGTTTTCCAAAATAAAAATCTTGAAATTTTAGGATTTTATTTTAGGTTACTTTTAAATCGTTGCCATCCTCAGTTTCAATACAAAAAATAATTCAATTAAACATTTTGGCATTTTCCAGTTTTTTTATTGTTTTTTTTTATTTTGAGTTAACCAAAAATTTGGAACCTTTTTTACATCTCCAAGCAGTGACAGTCTATATATGCGAAGATATCTTCATAAATTTTCATCCGAAATATAGAGAATACAACAACAACCAAAAAAAAAGTGAGGCAAAACTTAACACTATGTAGATATAAACATTGATAAAGTATTTTCTCCTTTCTTTCCTCATGTCTTCGTGGTGTAACTGGAAGTACGTTAGACGCGTATTCGGGAGGTCCGGAATTCGAATCCCGGCGAGGGCACTGCACATTTTTTGCGTTACTGCATCGATACTAACGTAATGTCTCTTCATTGGCGACCGAACTGAAATGTGGTGGACGATAATTTGTTACCACCAGGGTTTTGCAGCTAATCCCCTCATCCCCAAATGCATTTTGAAAGTGGGAGTATATAAGGTATTTTCTCCTTCTTTTCCGCATATTTTCGTGGTCTGACTGGAAGAAAGCTAGGTGCGTATTCGGGATGTCGCGATTTCGAATCCTGGCGAGTGTATTGCCCATTTTTCTTGTTCCTGCATGGATATAACCTAATAACTCTACACAATGATTAGCTAAATGAGTCAACGCTACACATATTTTTTCTCCTGTTCGCCTTTTGTGATATAGTATAGTATACATTATAGTCTTTCTTAATCCCAGCAACAAGATCTTGCCAATAACTGATAAGAGAGTTTTCTGGATAATTGAAATAATAATTCAGTGTTTACCTGTTCATGTTTGGTCCGTTAGTCGTATTTTTCGATCTGTCGTCGACCACTTTTAAATAAGTAATATAGGAATTCATACAGATTATTTAAGATTAAAATACATACCCATTAATTTTAACTTCAGAGATACAAAATTCAACTTTTTAAAACTACCATGTACTACCATCTTATGAAAGTTACGAATTCGTTCGTGTAATGGCATATAACTTCGAATGTTTACTTGCTTATAAGGTTGCAACCGTAGTTTCAAAAGTTTGATGTGTATACTATGAAGCTGTAAAATATCAGATATGGATATAGATGACCATTTCTCGGTAAATCTTATGATAGTCTGCCATTCTTCGTCAGATTTCTTTCATGCAACTCTATGGCTCTGCGCATTTCTTCATCTTCCGTTCCTGCTCATCATGTTTCTCCTCTCCCAGTACATGTCCGATAATTTCGTCGTCACTAACACTAATTTTCTCCGAACATATAACTAAATCCAAGATGTTGGACACGGAAGCTCGACGTGTTTTAAAACCAAGAGAATCATCATCACTCGACTCATTATCTGTGAATATGACCGCAAGCCACAGTTTACACCAGCTACTATGCTAGGTGATGTCCCTTGTATTTTTACAACCAATAGCTGAAGTAAATATGTCGTCTTTCAGTGCGAAGTGTTTTGAAAGCAATGGACACTTTCGACGAGTGAAAACGGATCGGTAATTTATCTTCATATTCTGTATAATTCATTGATTGGATAAGGCTTCTTACTCTTGGCGGCAAAAACATAAGTCTTCCACATTTAAATCTTCAAATTGTTAACCCACTGCATATTTTTTATCTCATAGTCATAAATTTTGAATTTAGATTTAGAGCTTCAAATTTGCCGTTATTTTGATACTGGTGGTTAACTGGGTGCTGGTTACGAGGTTTTTTTCTGAACAATGTATTACATGGTGCTTACTATTCTGATTTTCATTAGCTTTTACAACAGATTACAATTCTTTAAATGCACGTTTATACGAGATAGCAGGACTTTGTCCAAACCTTTGTTCATACCACCAAATAATGGACATTTTAAAGTTCAATATCTGAGTTTTGATTAATTTTAAAATTTGTTGCGGTTCGTTAAATTGCGGTAGTACAGATAGCGGCCAGTTTCCTTTTGAAGGTACAGCACGAAAGCATCTCTCTCCTCAGGCAGGTAGCCTCATGAGTTTTGTAGTAATCGAATAATCCATTCTGTTAGAAATTGTGATAGTTCATAACTTCCTTTTTACAAATAAAAATGACCAACTGTTAAAAGTTATGCAATTTGATAAAAGACTTTGTCGTTTAGCATAGCAAATTGTTTGAAATTAAAGTAATGGCTAGAGTACTTTACAAATTATAACTTGCCGATAGATAGGACTAATGAATGATTTATTCTTTTCGATTCATTAAGGACGTTGCATTCAAATCAAGGATAAAGTATTGCTTGAGGTACATATAATTGCCTCTTATCTCTCTGTGATACCGAACATTCTGCGACATACATTTGGAACGTTAGTTACAGTTTAAATATTTTCCGAGCAATCAAAGAAGCATACGCAGAGGCAATAGTAATTCTTCAGAAATATGTTAATATTTAGTATGTTTTAAAAGTAAAATCAAATATTACTTTCCATAATTTTCTTGTGAATGTAACATAAAGCTGGATACTTCTTTTATGAACATCACGTGCACGTTGTTTTCAAAAGCCTACATAATTAAACCTCTCTTTTGAAGTGTCGGATAGCAGACCTGTGGTTCCACTTTGTAAAAAATGAATCAAATAAACCAGGTTTCGGATTATGATAAATTTGGACCTGAGACGCATATTAATAAAAAATCTATGAAATTGAATCGTTTGTTTATTTATTAAATCGGTTTCAGGAAGCAAAATAGGACTATGTTTTCCCAAAAGAGAAGATTCTTCCGTGGAAGAATTTTTAAGGAAACAGGGGTCTTATTTACATAAAGCATGACGGAATAACGAAAACCTCATGAAGGCATCAATTCATTGAGTTTTATATTCAGCTAGAATTCAAGTGCAGAAGTATTTTTCTCATTGACATTTTACCTCATATATGATTTACATCAAATCTTAACTTTTCTATATTTTTAAGAAAATGACCATGTTCGCAAAATTATAGTCTTAAGACCTACTCATCTGTCCATTTCTTATCTCAGAATTGTAAATATGTAATTTTTTAATTAAATATAAGTATTAAAAGAGGTATTTAGCAGCGTAGTTCTTTAGGAACACCCTATATAAGCAGATATTTGCTTCTTGTGTACAATCTGCATGGTTAATACACATTAATTTACTTGTGTACTTATATGGTCTTATTATTACTAGTTGCAATCATTTAAACTCCTCAGATTTCTTCACATTAAAATCAGGAAAATAGTTGAAATTATGTTTAAGTCTGCTTAAAAAATCTTTTTTCATCCGAAAAATTATTTCGTCTGAGCCATCAGTTTAAAATTCAGCATCTCACTTTCATACTTCCTTTAGTTTTCTTTCAAATACTACCGAAAATAATATATATGCTTGTTTACAATTTTTGCTTAATATATTACAGACGGAAAAATTTTATTTATAACTTTTTTCGTATTATTCAGCTAACCGAGCATCTGAACTTTCATTTTGCTTCTTACCCAACTATTTATTATTTGCTACCTGTTTAATCGAATTCTTGTTTTATGCAGCGAGAAAGAATCAAAACATTTTTCTGTGTCTTATATCTTGCGAAAAAGGAAACCTCCTTTGGCTGTCAGATTTTCATATTGTGAAGAAAAGAATAATTTGAATCCATCTGATTCTAACTATTTTAATGGTTGTTTGAGCCTAAAAAACGGAAAAATGTTCAGAGGGTTGGAAATAATCAGATCAAAAGAATGTTTACTTATTTTTGTTTGAGAATACAATGAAGAAGGGAATAAATTCCCTGTTCCAATTTTACTACTCCTTCGGATTTGGAATGGTAGTGAAGAAGGCAGTTTTCTCAAGATTCATTTAAAATCCACGATCATAAAAATGATATAGTAGGTGAAAATAACATTTTTTTAAATTTAGAAAAGGAATTATACTTTGGATTTCAAGGAAGGGCACAAGAATATGTGATCCTCTATTTACTTTGCATTAAAATGTGAATCCTATAAAACCTCCATTGGTCAAACATCATACAATTGAAATTGGTGAAGAATGAAAATTAAAACCAGAAACCAGTTTAAAATTTTCTGTTTCTCATACACTTTATTACTGTTTTTCTAGAGGTAAATACGTATTTTATAATATAAAAACCTGATACTATCTGAAAAATCAACATGCTGCGAAATCAATGCTTAAGACGGAATCTGTCGGAAAGAAACAGAAAAAGAGTTCCATGAAAGTTGTGATAATTCCGTTAGTGTGTGGAGTTGGTATAAGTCGTTTGTTAAGATAGTGATATGTATAGTGGTAACTTATCCCAGGGCAAGATCCTGGTCTATAGCCATCCGACTTTTAGAGACTGACGGTCAAGAATAAATAAAAGTGTGGCGCCCAACTATATGAAATAGACGTTATAAGAATAGCATCTAATTATCGGCAGACTTTATAACATGTATTACAGTGATGTTGAATTATTAGAGGCTGGTGTCATAAAAAGCATTAGAGCAGCTGTAGAGACATTAGGTTATTTGGAAGCAGTGAAAAATGACAATGCCCTCGCCGGGACCCGAACCACGGACCTCTCGAATACATGCCGAGCGTGCTGACCATTACACCACGAAGACTGCCAAGAAGGAGGGAGAAATACCTTATACAGCGACCGACTATACAAGTCAGACGCTAAAAGGGTGGGCGTATGGTACCTATCAGCAACAAATTTCCCTTTTAAATAGAAATTATTCGTAGCTGCTTACCAGACGTGGATAGTTCAGTTGACAAACGGACCTGTCTGATGAGATGAAAATTTAAAGTCGAGGTTCAACTGGTTTTCATATCATTAGTGTTTTGATATATATTTATTAATTATATTTTCTAAATACATACAAATTTATTAATTATACTTTCTAAATCACAATTTTATTAACTACTCTACCACGTCTAGAATTTTACAGCAACGCTTCAAATACTTATGGAGGCAGTCAAAAGCTTTTTTAAAAACAGGCTAAAAAACTTCTTGTTACGGTTTCGAAGGAAACTGTGAAAGCGAATTTTTGTTGCTTGAGGAAAAATTATGTAATAATGTGGGGATAAAACGATGAACAAATTAGCTAACGAAAGACATTTTAATTAGACAAACGATTATTACATATATTTAACATTTACGAGAATTAAAAAGTGATTCGTCAAAGTTTTTAACAGAAGCAGTGTCTCTGCTAACACGTCGATTCGTCTATCATGTCCAAAAGAAAAAGGTAATTCCCCTCATTTTCGCTTGACGCCTACGCAGCTCGTAGTAGTAGAGAAAATGACGTCACGGCATCTGGATTTCATCACGGCTCCAAATGATCGGCACTACATTCTCGGCCATCCTAGGGTGGACTGGCCCTCCAGGACACTGCAAAATACAACAAAACAAAACAAAGCAACAAGCAAGGATATACAATAACAGAAATAAGTGTTTACGAAAATTTTAAAGCGCTGTCCATTTCTTGAGGAATTCGGCACATGTGGTAGTGTACATGGGCCCCTCATGGCACCCTTCCTTTATTACGTCATAGGTGTTGCCACCCTTAACTTTCGTGATCTTATAAGGTCCGAAATACTTTGCTCTTAATTTCAGGTTTGGTCCGAATTGAGTCCTTTTGATTGCCACTAAATCACCAACTTTGTACGGCTGTGCTTGTCTTCTTTTGGCATTATATGTCTTTTTATTTTCCTGTTGGACTTGGAAAATTTGTCTCTTGGCTTGCTTTCGTAATTCTTCTCTTTGGGACTCGAATTGAGATTGAAACTCACTTTCTATCAGTTCTTTGAGCTGATCGGTGCCCTTACTGTTCATTTTGGTACCGAAGAGTAATTCGAACGGAGTGGTGTTAATGCTTCTTTGATATGTTGAGTTAAGCGTTCTCTGAACTTCATGTGTATGTTTATACCATTCAGTTGGTTTATTTAAGGACAATTTTGCTAAGACTGATATAATGACTTGGTTGATCCGTTCGACTTGTCCATTTGCTCTCGGGAGGCCTGTAGTGATTAGATGATGTTTAATATCTTCTTTAGCACAGTAGTCAGAAAACTCACTGGAAGTGAAAGCTGTTCCTCTATCAGAAATGATCTGACAAGGGCTTCCAAAAATGGCCTTCTGATTCTCTAACTTCGCTATCACCTCGGCTGAGGTCGTAGATTTTGTTGGATAAATCCAAGTAAATTTGGTAAACGCGTCGACCACTACTAATATGTGCTTGTAGTTTTTATGGGTACTTTCCAGAGGACCCAAGTGATCTATGTGATAGGTATGCAAAGGAATGTCCTCCTTGAATCGCGGATGTAAAAATCCTTCTTTTTTCCCTGTTTTGCGATTTATTAAGATACAATGAACGCAACTGGCGATAACGTTTTCTATCTTCTGCCGAAGTTTGGGAATGAAATAATATTCATCCAGGTGTTTCTCTGTATGCTTGATACCGGTGTGCCCTTTCTCGTGAGCATCTTTTATAATTTCAGTCTGCATACTTTCCGGTACAACTATTAATTCTTTGCCGTCAATAAACTTGTATAGTATGCCATTTCTATTACAGTAATTTTCATAACTTGAGGTTTTCAATAATTCTTTAATGGCTTTTACTTCAGTGTCATTTTCTTGGGCAAGTTTTAATTTAGGTAGGATATTCTCAACAGAAACACATAAAACGTTTAGAGGAGCTCTACTTAGAGCATCTACATGTGGCATTCTAACACCTTTACGATGTTCTATAACATAATCGAATTCCTGTAACAACAAAGCCCAACGAGCAACACGCGTCGCTAAATCTCTTTTCTCCATCGTCCTTTGAAATGCTGAACAGTCCGTCACTATCTTAAATGAAATTCCCAAAAGGTAAACACGGAACTTTTTCAGTGCTTCTACGATCGCGAGGACCTCCAACTCGTAACTTGAATATTTTTTCTCTGCATCAGATGTTTTCCTGCTCATAAAATAAGTGGGGTGAAAACTGCTGTCATTTGGGGGTTTCTGCATTAGAATCGCCCCGTATCCTTCTATGCTGGCATCTGTGTGTAGTTCAGTTTCATAATGAGGGTTATAAATTGCAAGTACAGGCTTCTCAGCTAGCGCTGATTTCAAACGATTGAATGCAATCCTTTGTTCTTCACCGAATTCGAACTTATTACCCTTTTTTAGCAGGTCGCTAAGTGGCTTGGCAATTATAGAGTACTTAGGAATAAATTTTCTGAAATACCCTGTCAATCCAAGAAAACTCTGAATCTGTTTTAAATTAGATGGTTTCGGGAAATTCATAACGGCTTGCGTCTTCAAGGTGGATGGGAAAATTTTACCCTCTTCTATGACATGGCCTAAAAAGTCAATTCGTTTCTTTAAGAACTGGGATTTTTTAAAATTTATTTCCAACCCGTATTCCCTTGCTAGGTTTAAAACTTGACTCAGCCTCTCGATTCCTTCTTCGTATGAAGCGGACAAAATGATGATATCGTCCATGTACGGCAAAACGATTCCATCGTTAACTAACGGTCGAAAAATGGTATTTATGAATCTCTGGAATACAGCTGGTGAGTTACAGAGTCCAAACGGCACTTTCAAAAACTGGTACTGCCCTTCATGCGTAACAAATGATGTGTACTTCCGACTTTCCTTTTCGACGTCCACGTGAAAAAAGCCATTTTTGAGATCAATAGTGCTGAAAACACGTGCTTCTTGAAGGCGGTCTAGGATATCCTCAATCAGGGGAAGAGGAAATCTATCCTTTACGACAACTTTGTTTAAACGACGATAATCAACGCAAACCCTTGGTGTCCCGTCTTTTTTTTTAACGATGACCAATGGGCTGGAATATTCCGAAGAACTTTGTTCTATAATTCCTGACTTTAGCCATTCAGATATTTGGGTTTCAACAATTTTCTTTTCTGAAAACGGTAATCTACGCGGTTGATGCGATACTGGCTCGTCATTTTTAACACAAATTTTTAATTGTATGTCCGTAGATTTGGTCTTACGTGGCATATAGTTCGAAACTAACTGTTGAACAGTCTTTTTAAAGCAGTTTGGAACACTAGGTGCAATGTTTATTTCGTTTTCGTTACTGGCTAGGTCAACAGGTAAAACAGACACAATATTTACTTCCTCCACATCCTGTGACTTATTTTTTATGGTAACCCCATTTTCGTTTATTAGTATTTCACCTTTCAATATTACGTTTAAGCCTAAAATGGCCTCATGTGTCATCACATTGTTGTCTACAACATAAATATCTGCAGTACACTGGAAATCATTAATTTTAATATTACCTTTAAAGAAGCCTAGAGGTTTTACTTGACATTTACCGAACCCACTCAGCGTTGAGCTTACGGGCACTAGCCCTTCGATATTCAGCTTATCAAAAATAGATCTACGTAACAAAGTAGTTTGACTTCCTGTGTCTATTAACGCTGTTACATATACATCATTAATTTTTACTTCTTTAGTCAACTTCGAGACTACTTCAATATTCACGTTTGCTACTTCTGGTTTCGAGTTCGTATTTGAGCATTCGAAACTTCGGTGCCCAAATTCTTTACATTTAAAACACTTGACGCCCTTATCTTTATGAACACATTGTTTAGAAATATGACCGCTTTCACCGCAGTTGAAACAGGTTGTATTACGTTTAATCTCAGGAATTGTTCCTCGACTATCGGTTACGTTACGCTTTGTTTGGTTAGCAGAATTTTTTGAGTCATATTTATTTCTAGATTCATTTTTTTGTTTACTTTCAAATTTTGTTTTTGACGTTCGCAACTTTTCCTCATCATCACATATCTGTTGATAAAGCTTCAATTTATTCTTAAAATCAGTTAATGTTTGTGACCCATACAAGCAAGATTTTTTAAACGCGGAGCCTGGTATACCATCTATAACATATCGTATTAAAGCAACATCTTCAATTTGACCATTTTTAGCAATTCTCTTCATATTTAAAAAAAACTCATCAAACGTTTCATTGCTCTTCATTTTTTGTTTTGATAATAACTCATGCAGTTCGGCCGAATTGCAGCTGGAACTGAATTCATCAAGAATAGCATTCTTAAATAACTGCCATGAGTTCAACTTTGGTTCACTAAGAACAAATAATTTTGCTTTGCCTGTCATCAGACGTTTAGCAAAAATCAATTTCTGCAAATCATTTAATTGAAGAACAGAAGCTGCATCTTCAAAACTTTCGACCCAACTACTGACATTTTCGTGGCTTTGGCCATCGAATTGAGCAACAAAAGATTTGATGTCTTCAATAGTAACATTTATATTACAATTATGAAATACATTCGACTTGTTTTCAATTGTACCAAGAGTATTATCATTAGCACATTGGGAAGGAAGTTGTCTCACTGTGGCACCAGAATTGTTTCTTAGTTTCGTTTCATCTTGAACATTATCATTTATTTCATTTTTATCCCCACCGTCCTCACCCTCTAAGTCACTTTCATTTTCACTTTCTTCTAAAATTACGTTATTTTTAAGCAATTCTAAATTATTCAGATAAGAAACAATTCGGGTTGCTAAGTCATCTTGTGTGCCAGAGCTATCAATGCATAAAACATTGGCAATGGAAATTAATTCATAAGCCTGAAAATCTTGTTTGACGTTTTCTAGTTTTTTATTAAATTCTTTACTATTCTCTGCTAAAGAGAAACCACTAAATTGTCTTAATCTTTTTCGATTATTTCTGTCGCCTACATCGTTAAATATTATTTTGTGTAATAATTTTATATTACATGTTTTTTCCTTTTTCAGGACATCTTCCATTCCCGGCACATCAATTAGAAACATAATTAATAAAATTGAGAAAATCACTCACTTCATATAATGGTAATCCACGATGTTCCAGAAGCAGAGACAAAACAAAGTGCTTCCATACCATCCAATAGATGACAAATGGTGCGAGTACAAACAGATTATGTCCGATGTATTTTTGGCCACAATTCAAGTCTTGACACTTGACATCGAGTATTATTAAAAATTATTCCACAGTTTTTAATAGAGCTGCACACTATTTAATCACTACTACGCAGTTTCGGTTCAGGTAAATCGGCATACATTCCTATGAGTTTGACGAGGTTTCTGTTCGGAACACCGCTCATTATACATCGTAAAATAGTCCAGCACAGCAACAGTAAATCTTCAAAACCGGTAGTAATTCAGGAAATCAGTTATAATTACAGTTCTTTCGAGTGCTAAATCCCACTTCTGAGAAAATTTTGTGGGGATAAAACGATGAACAAATTAGCTAACGAAAGACATTTTAATTAGACAAACGATTATTACATATATTTAACATTTACGAGAATTAAAAAGTGATTCGTCAAAGTTTTTAACAGAAGCAGCGTCTCTGCTAACACGTCGATTCGTCTATCATGTCCAAAAGAAAAAGGTAATTCCCCTCATTTTCGCTTGACGCCTACGCAGCTCGTAGTAGTAGAGAAAATGACGTCACGGCATCTGGATTTCATCACGGCTCCAAATGATCGGCACTACAATAATGAGTATCTTTAATGACTTACATATCTTCTGGAGTCGGAAAAAATTCTCTGTCGTGTTTATTTAAGAAAAAAGACAAGTTTATTGATTAGCAAAAGCTTTGCTGTTAATTCTTGCAGAAAATCAACAGAAAAATAATTAAGCGGGGACTTAATTTCAACTAGCACTTTTTACTTCTTTCGAAGTACACCACTTATTAGCTAATCCATAATATCACTGTATTAATTTCCAAACATTCAATTTAATGAGGTTTCGGACGAGAGCGGGAACGTGTCGGTAAGAGCTTCCAACTTTCAGAGTGTTTATCCAGGCCCATTAATTAGCTCGCTGGTGCACCGGTTCGAGAGTATTTTTCGTAAGGTTATTTTGCATTTAATGGATGTTCTCGTAATCGCGTTCCGCATGTTATGGATATTTTAATTTTACGTGCTCCTCACCACAGCTAGTTTGAAATATTCAGGTGGCTGGCTAGAACGCGATAAGCGCGTGGTCGTTTGTCACCTGATATAGGGGATGGAGCGGCGGAGGGCAGAAGTCTAGCTGCAAGCAAAAGCCGCGAAGAAAGTTCGCCATTTGCAGCCGTTTGGGAAATTTAGAAACCAGTTAAGTTCCAAGATCTGAATTGTTACCAGGTGTTTTACAAAAGTTCGACAACTCAGTTCTGCAAATTTTGGCTTTCTGCAGGATCTATTTTAAAAGGATAATTTTCTCTGACTTTTTGTATACTTTTTGTATGTACGTATAAAGCATTTCCAATATACGTCTTAAAGCTACCTTTTAACGTATCAGTAGTTTTAATTTAACTAAAACAATTTTTTAAGATTTAGCATTAAATATTTATTAAACTAATGCGGATATAAGCATGAAAACATATGAAGTCGCACTTGTGTGTTATTAATGTTGATTTAATTTTTACTTTACTGCTAAATCAATTTTACGCTAAATAAAAAAAAATATATTCTACTATTAATATCTTCTGTAACAGAAACACAATAATAAAAGTCGTTGCTATGTTATATACTACTTTGATAAAAAATGATCAGGGATAATGACATTTTAAAAATTCACATGTGAAAGAAATCGCTTAATTTTTTCCCGATTGTTTAGCGTTAATGATCAGCACTTGGAAACGAAACGTGTTTTTTTCCCTTTTATTGTTTGGAAAGAAACTCGATTGTAAAGAAAAGATAATTTTCACTTTCGCAATTTCTCAAAATAGGGAACATAACTGGGGAAAGAACATAAACTTAATTTTGTTTTTCCAATGGAATTTCTGCCGCAAAAGCATTTGAAATATTACAAACAGACTTTGAGAGTAACTCTTTTATAAAGATCAAGAGTTTTGTGTGGGGTAAGCTATTTAAAGCAGATAGAGTGAAGGAAATGAATTACGTTCTGATAAACCATTCACTTAAAGCAATGAAACATACGCTGATCAAGTCAGTGATCGTGCTCTGGCGATAGCTCTTTAACAGTTAGGGATACTCATGAACAATATCCAGCATCATCTGAATATTTTCAAGTAATTTTGGAAGACCATTTGAGCTTGCATTATGCTGCTTCTCACAATATTTCAAAAACACAGAATTTTTTCCCAATAACAAGAACCAGTTTATGTGGTCCAGGTAATGCTTTCATTCGATGAATCCTTAAAAAGCATAATTAGTGGAAATGAAACATGTTTCTATAATTTTGATGCAGCTCAGCAGTTAGGTAAATGATACTCGAAAGGTGAAACATTATGCAGTATTTTGAGATCAAGTGTAACACCGCAATTAAAGGTAATGTTAACTACTCTTTTCTGATTTTCTTAGTATTTCGTGTCATGAACTTCCACCAAATGGCCAAACTTTTAACAAAGAATATCATTCGAGCATTTTGCGGTGTCTGATTGAAGTAATTTCTGCAGATATTTCATAGATTTTGCAGCACGATAATTTAATTCACACAATGTTCTGAATGTTGTTGTCATTCGTGACATTTTGACCCAAAATGTAAACAAAGCGGCTGTGACAATTCCATATTCTCTTCATGTGGCATATGGCACATAATGGTTTTACTTATTTCCATGCTTAAAGTTGCCGCTCCGTAGTCACCGCGGGGAGTCTATTGATACAACAAAATAATTCACTGTGAACCTAGAACAGTTTCATGAGAACGGTATTAAAACGTGGAAGGAGGATGATTTGGAGAAAAAAAATTGACTTAAAAGGATAAAATTTGAGGAGATAACTTTGAAGGGATGTAATAAATATTGACTAATAATTTGAAATCCTGTGTTTTATGTATCATTCCTGTTACGTTTGATCACAATGTTGATAATGTTTGAAAAAATATTTAACTCGCGGGAAGGCGCGTGGGGTGTATTATACCCCACCCCTACAAAATAGTGGAATATTCCCAACTTGTGAAACCGCAATTTTGTGCCCTTTTCAGTAGCTGAGTTTCTAGTAGTGTATGACCTTCAGATCCAGTTTACTGTTGCATATGTGTTTCAGAAAAAGATTTATCGGCATTTGTTGGAACTGGGGTATGACACACCCCACGCGCCTGTCCACGTAAGTGTTTTCCTGACGGAATATTTATTTCAGAAATTAAAGTCTAGAGTATAACAATAAGTATTTCTACTCGCAAGGGATTTTAAAGTAGCTAAAATTATATTTTTAAAGATTTTTTAGTGCATTATGGCAAAAAGAATGAGTCCCTATGAATTAGAGATGCAACGGCTGCGAGATTTATTAGAAACTGTTGAAAGTGATGAAGATTGCATTTCGGAAATTGAAAGTGATACTGACATTGAAATATTTAGTGAACATAATACAGATACAGAAGAAGATGATGAACTGGATAATACTAAAGATGATGATGATTCTGATGATTTTGTTGGAAAAGATGGAAAAACGGTGTGGAAAAAAAAGAAATTTAGGCAAAATGTAAGAGTTCGTTCGCATAATATTATGACTCATCTTCCAGGACCTGTAAGAGAAGCCAGAAATGTTACTGATCCCTTTAGTAGTTGGAATATTCTTATTGATAATAGTGTATTGTCAATAATTGTAGAATGTACGAATTTATATATTTCTGAGATAGTTTTACATTATAAA